>DVQP01000983.1:0-17941 GCA_018231745.1 Danaus eresimus | reverse complement strand
TTCGGATTTACTACGCGATTTTTTATTAATTTAAAACTACATAATCGCGACGTTTTGGTTACTTGTTACTTTTTACGATTATGTAGTTTTAAATTGATAAAAAATCGCGTAGTAAATCCGAAATACTTTAGTTTCATTTAAATGTGTCGCGAAAATCTAAAATCTCCTTATCTACCTAAGAAGTGCTATTAAACTATGGGTATACATTTTGGGATTTTTCGATGTGATTATGTTATACTTCTAAAATCTCGAATAATTTGAAATTAAATACCCAATGTCGTTATAAGAGAATCTGGTAGCTATATCAAGAGGGCTGATTGAGAGCCAATCAAATGGCTAAATAGCTAGCCACTATCGATTTTCTGTGACACGGTAAATATCGTTCACTCCAGCCTTTTATCCCATCAAAATCTATGAAGCTCATTTCAATTAAAGCTTCTTAAAACATCTTTTAAATCTTATAATTTTATATATATTCCCTCAGCACAAGCTTTCATACTGGCGTCAAAACAACATTCAATGTATCCATTATAATGTAGGCCGTGATTGTTTCTAACAATTACAAATAGAAAATTTCCATTTATATAAGTTATTTTGAATTGTACACGAATAGAAATAAAAGTTTCTTATTGGTAAGGATTCTGTTTACACAATGACGAGCTAGCGCGAAGGTCAGGTTCACGAAATTGGGTCGCTCCGTGGGGGGATGATATTGGCCTTCGAATTAAACCTTATATTATATACAATGCTCATATTATATTACGGAAACTGTCCCATGTAATTGGAATGAAATATAACGAATGTCTGAAAAATATAACATGTTTTGATCTTAATAAAAATTATAATCAGAAATCATGTTTCACGTGTAGGTAGATGCATATAACAACACACTGTCATATATAATTTATTCCATTTTACTTGTAATTTATTGTCAGTATTTTTGTAATTTTTGGCTCACAGCTGTTTAAAGCATTTTAAAAATCACTTATGTGTACATTTTGAATGCGTTCGAGATTCTGGAATTAGGTCGCCAGTTTCTTTGCAACTGTGGTGTTTGGCAATTTAGCTTTGTTATTCCAAACACCTATATTGGAGCGGCATATACATACTTCTTTGTCCGCTTAAATAGGTGAAAGTGGCTGTGTCGCAAACAATTAAGACAAACTATTGTTCCACATTCTCGTTATTTTTTTATGTATGAATATTTAATTAGCATATATATTTTTTAAGCAAACAAGAGCATAGTTTGTAATGAGTCTTTTTTTAAGATCTCTCGAGGTAATTAAAAACAGAAAAAAATATACAATTTAAGGTAGAAAATTCCTTAATAATATAAAATAAAAATTTTACTAAATTAAAATACTAGAGACTGTGATAAATCGAAATTTTTCAATTTAAATTTTGAGTTCAAATTAATATTTTAATAAGAAACAACCTGCTGTCTATTATAAGCAAGGGAAGGCAGTGCTTTGTTTCTTAAAATGTGAGTACAAAACCTGATGAATACTCGCGGGTGACCCAGTTAACGTAAGATGAGCTATCATTGACCCAGTGGCCGAGTGAACTTGGTTTAAATACCCTAAATATCCCGGCCACCCTCGTTCAGCCGACCCCGACCGCCCCTGGCCCTAAACGCTGTTTTATTTAACCGTACCTAATAAATGTCTTGTTCCATTTACATTTCAAATACTCATCAATTTAATAGTCATTGTTAACACGTCGTTACAGCAACGCCAGTTTTCATTTTGTTATATTTAATTTCACAAACGAATTTCTTTGAAAGCAGTTGAAATATAGAGGTGTTTTAATTTGCTATCGTATAGTTATATTTTTGAATACTGCCGACATATATCGATGTTCTTCGTTTTGATGTTTCGCAATATATATAGCATTATCTTGTAAATTTTTTATTTTATTGTCTAGACTCTAGACTGTAAGTATTTTTAAAATACAACGAATCTCTGCCTCGAAGCTACATTAATATTTTGTGGAGCGCTTAAAAATATCTCGTTTGCAACAATTTAAAATAAAAACCTTGTTTAAACATGATATTTTTATTTAACTAGAATAATGAATAGCGAAGTTTTTTGCCTCTTTAGATGAACTTAATCATGCAAAAACATCTGAAACTTATATAGCTTCTTAGCTGCAGTGCTGAAGAACACAGAAGTTACTTTGTGTTAATAGCGTGATTATGGAATGACTGACTATGGAGTCAGCTCCATAGCCAGGCTCTCTGAAAACCTTAATATTGTAAATAGATATGTGTTAATAACAAATTAAATATATTATTTTATGTTAACAATTTTCGCAACAAACAAAACTCGAATAGATCCTCTTAAAATAATTACGATTAAGTAGCTCATACATTAGACTATTTGAATATTTTAAAGTAATTTTTGTGATATAATCAAAAAAGTGTTGCTGTTAGCTAAAAAGGATGCTTTTATATGAGATTTGTCCATTGTTATTAAACTATGTTAACTAACCTGCCCATCTCATGGTTGGACGTATTTAATAAAATATCTCGACTACTATGCTACAATTCCATTGACTTACAAAGATATTGAAATGTTATTATCATATCATCCATAGTCATAGAAATTCTGGTAAATCACAAATTTAGACATTACAAACAAGTGGAATATTTTCAATGGACATTTTCTGGACCTTTTTACGGTTGAACGATAACTATCCATCCGCTGCACTCTGACAGAATCTTGTAATAATTCTATAGCAAGGCTTAAATTAATTAAATTTCTTCACCCTTAATATTTCTCAGATAATCGTATTTTTGGTCTCGTCTCGAAAAACTAAAACGATTTAAATTAATTGTTCCATCGATTTATTTCTGTTACTATCACAGCCTTTCAATTCATATCAAATGTATGTATGTATGTATATATATGCTTTAAAATATTTTTGTCAAATAAATATATATTTTTTATAAAAAATTATAATTAACCTAATCACTGAAACCACTCGAACATTATATATATGTATGTGGTAAAATAATTTCTTTTACCTAAACTTAAAATTTAAGTATAAATTCATACAAATAAATAGAAAATTGCAAATAATAAGGACAAATTTAATATGTTAGTTAATGTAATGATGAAAAACTAGCACTCGGTCTAGTTGGTAACTATCAAAAACCGCTTGACATAATAATCTGAATTTAGCGATGAACTCCAAAAATGTTTTTTATCTAGCAGTCTCATTAAACTGTTCGTGGGTTTTCTTAATTAGCGATAGTCATTGTACTGGCTTAATTAAAAAAGTTATACGAGTTACATTTCTTTTTTTGTCGAAACAAATTGACCCATTTCCAAGCTTGTATGCAAATTGACATGTTCTGTTGCTGCAATGTTTCTATTGCCCTTTAGACGTTGCTCTTACTGAGGGTTCACGTAATAATTTGTATTATCATACATAGTATGATGAGAATGTTATAAGAAAATATTATATATATTTAATCCTCACTAAAGTCCCAAGTGGAAGCGTACTAAATGAATGTTAAACTCTGAAATGCAAAACGTATAACGAATACAAAAAAGCCCGCATAAATGTTTAAGTTACAATATGTTGTATCGTTCTGTGATAATACAATTGGCTGGGCGCCTATTACTTCACTATTACGATGAGCTACATCTTGCGTCAGAGGGCGGGGAAAGTGTGACGTCAGCGGCGCGCATGCGAAGAAAGCAAAGTTGCGCATGCGACCGCGCAGCGGGCACTTTTGCTTTCGCAGGAGGCCGCCGCGTCTCGCCGATAGCGAAAACGGTTATACCTACCTTCACTGTCACTTTTTGTACGTTATTCAGGTCTCGATTATGACATCGAATATTATTGACTCATTGCAACTTACACGTAGTGTGCTTTTTAGAGAGGCTGCGCATACATATGGCAGGTTGCTATTGATTTTTGGTGTTCTCATAATCAATATTATACAATGTGTGTAGGTTGCTGAAATATGGACGATATATTTCACTAACCGTCTATTAGATATAGAATTATTATTTTTTCAATCGTTATAACTGGATTCTTTTGGAACATATCGTCCAACTGATTTTATCGTTAGATCCGTCTTGATAACCTCTGTGTCACTGCTGACATTAAAATAGTATGTGGTTTAAGCGCGATACTTGGTCTAATTTTTTTTTTCTTAATACAAAAAATTCTAATCGGAAAATTCATCACAACTTTTATTTATAAAAAATCTAGGATTAATTTTTTATAAAAGAATCATCTTGATCTATATAAAGAAATAATTATTCATACCGCTGTTTCTCTTAAATCATTTTCCTTTCTTTCTAATACGTTTATAAAAACAATTACAATGGAGTTTTTAATATTAAATCATAGTTTTAGATTCAAAGAAAAATTGACGTGAAATTTTTATGAATATTTTAATTAATCTACGAGTCTCGTTCATTACCATTATAATTTTATAGTTTATTACGGATTTATGATGAATGAGAAGAAAAAAATGTTTGTTATTTCGTACGGCCATGAAAATAAAAACCCTAGTTAAATTATTCTCAGTGGTCATCTTTCTCTAATGACACGCGTGCTTTATGTCAATATTCTCAGTTCATTAGTTCTCTCAGCAAGCACAAGGCTGTCACAGACAGTCACTCGTTCGTGACCCCTCGACTGATTTTAACCAAAAACCAGGTCAAGATCTTAAATTTAATTCTTTTTTGATACTGTGCTGCTCCGTCTTTACACCTCCGAAATGATCTTTAATTCTTTCTGTTGGGTTTAATGTAATGTGCATCTGTTTGTACAAATATGTTAATTGTAATTACCTATAGTCGTATTCATTACTATAGATTATAATTTGTTAAAATTTTGAAGGTATCATTATTCGAAATTAAAGTTTTTATTAGTCGAATCCCTAAATATTTTATCGAAGATGTCAATGCTTCCATAGATATTTTTTAATAACCCTAGATGAGTCTCCTCTATTATGGTATAGTGATTGTAAGGGTTGGTCGTGACGACATAGTAAGTGCTATGTGTAGTATGTTTCTGCTCGACATTTAGTGTGCGAACGTAAACATAAGCTCGTTTGCGGCAACCCTGCCCTGGTGTGGCACCGCGCGCAACTGGGTCAGTGGGCCGCCCCCCGCGCCGTCCCCGAGCGAGCGGTGGCGCAACCGCTCGAACGCGCACTAACATAGACCTGGATCGCGGGAAAGTGGGTCACCGACTCACTTTCACTTATTACATGGGCTCCTAATCGTTTTCCATTGTACGGACGGGCGGGGGTTCGCGGGTAGCGGCGGGGCGCGCATGCGGGAGGCGCCGGCACGCGCGGCATTGTCGCCGGCCGGCCGCCAGTCGATCGTGGAACGTCTAGCGAGCGGCACATGTGCTGCCTCCACTCTTACAACACTCACAACGATCGTAGAGACGCGCCTCGTCAACAAATTATATATATACTTTACAACGCCACACCGCTCTTCGTTTCTGTCTCCGTGTTCGCCGTCAGAATATAATTCATACCAAGTATTAGAGGAAAAAATGTGCTGGATTTATGTGTCTTTGAGTATAGTGATTGAACAGGTGCAGCTCGCAAGCGGCAGATAGTGTTGCGGTCAGACCGCCAGTGAACTCAGTGACTGTGTGAACGTTGTCGCGGTTGAACGCCGCCGTAGGGATCTGTACAACCAGCCGCTCAGTGCGGCCGAGTATGACGATGGACCAGCAGACAGGCCTCATGTCTCTAAACATGTCCCCGTTCGACCTCAGTCCGGGCCCTGAGGGGTCCGGCTCAGGCGGTGGACCCTCGGGTGCCTCCCAGCAGTATGTGCCACAGGGCGCCGCTTATCAATGCACATCAGACCAACAGCCTTTTGGCTACGCAAACCTGGATGCTTCATATCTCTTTCCAACAGGTGCCGGAAGCGAATCTGGAGCTTATTTACCAGCAGCAGGGACTGTCTGCGATCAAACCGACACCAAGGACGTCATAGAAGAACTCTGTCCCGTTTGTGGGGACAAAGTGAGCGGTTACCATTACGGGTTGCTCACTTGCGAGTCCTGTAAAGGTTTCTTCAAGAGGACCGTTCAGAACAAGAAAGTATACACCTGCGTCGCGGAACGCGCCTGCCACATTGATAAAACACAGAGGAAACGATGCCCATTCTGCCGCTTCCAAAAGTGTCTCGACGTCGGCATGAAACTAGAGGGTAAGTCCTATCCTAATCCAAAGTTTTATAAAGCAACTTATAGTATTTAGTCTGGCAACACGATATACATGTAGTAGAAGTAGGTCAAGTAGGCAGCAGCTACCGGTCCGGATGGTATTACATCATAAAGCCGAAGTAAAATTCACTGAAAGCCGAATGTTTGCATCAGCGAGAATTCCGTAATGGAACTTCATTTATGTTTCATTTTAATGATCTATAACCGACTTCGAAAAATTAAGTATGTCACGCTTACGAAAACACTTGTCTCACTTACGTAGTCTTCGTGATACAATGATTACAAATCCGAGTTACCACTAGAAAGACAATGTTCCGTTCAGAATATTCAATTCTGAACCGACAAACGGAGACAATTGAAACTTTAATTGCCACAAAGAAACATCGCATAAACTTATTTGAAGTGCTCCATGTAAAATAACATCTACCGTTCTGACGTATGATGTTTGATGAAATTGAGAGATTTTGATGACATTTTCCCCCATTCAACTGTTAAAATTTTTCGTAACTTTCTTTGAAATATATTTGGTGCAAGTGTAATAATGTCAAAAAGATTTAGCGTTTTTTTTTTCTAGTGTATTTGCTAAAACGTCCTTAAAGTTATTTGCATCGATTATGAGAATTAAAACTTAAGGGCGAAATCCATTACAGGAATGTTTTATTACAGATTAAGAAGGGATCGTGAAAATATATAGTGCATGCAATCTAAATTATTTGTCTAGTCCTCAGCCTACACACCAATTTCAAAATGACAAATGGTGGTTCTGTAGATATATAAACGACAATTGTTTTGAACATTCAGACCTCTGAGGATTTGGTTCGGCGGCAAAATGTTGCAAAACACTTTTAGAACTTGTAATATCTTGTTTCAGTAACAAATACGAGCGAAATCATAATTTACTTGTATTTCATACCTAAAAAATTATATCGGACTTGTTTATGTCTCTGGTAGCCACAAACTCTCCGTCCGACTATAATCTGCAAGTTTTTTTGTAAGCGCCAAAACCAGTGTGACGCAACTTTCGAAAGTTTCATACCTAGAGGGTTCTTATTTCTTAAGTTTAAGCAATCCCCTGTAAAAACATGTTCTAGTCTTACTTCTTACACAACTTGACCAACAGCCCTGTTGTATCGACAAAAAAGGGGTCGATACAACAACAGGATACATGCATATTTGTATCTACGTCAAAGGAAACAACTATGCGAAACGTAGTTTTCGCGGATTTTTTATTAGTTTAGTTTTTTTGTGAGTCATCATTGACATTCATAAGATATTATAAACAGAAAGATTCACCTGCTACCTCAATTAATTTGTAACAAATTATTCGAGGTCGCCGTAACTAGTAGAGGAATATCTGCGTTAGCGATTTAATAATAAACATTGTTTGACACACATTTAACGGCCTTTAGTTCGAATGGCATTTGGCAAGTGAACTAGTTCTCAATAAATACGACCGTTTAACGTTAAAAAAAATATATAAATTGTATGCGGGCTTGGTATGTCATGTTTTGACGAACATATATAAAAGAGTTGTACAGGTAATAGTTTTAAAGGTTAATACGTTGTCAGTAGATCGCGAGGGGCGTTGTATAAAACGCGGATCGTTCTAAATTTAAAACGCGCGCGGCCGCAGAGCGCCCTGACCTAGTTGCCAGCGGGGCCGCGATGCGGCGCGCGCGCTGCTCACTGCTGTGCGTGCATGTACGCAACGCGAGGTTGCCGCTGTGTGCGTGAGACATTCGCCATTGCGAGTTTCGCCAGATGCTGCGATGTTTGCAACATTCATTAATTTACCTGCACTGAAATTTTCATTAAACATCACCGGCGGGTAGACGGATCCTTATCACGTAGAACATACCGCGGGAGGATCGGACCTTGAACTAAATTGATATTATAAAAATATATGTACCATTTAAGTGTTTTTATTACTCTTGAATCGTTTCATCGTAATCAAGTACACTTGAATATCGTCCCAACTGTAGGGCAGTTCAAATTATGTAATTCTATCGTTTCAAACAAAACTAGTTCATAGGAATCGACCAAAAGTCACTTCATTTACCAATACACTTCCATTGGGTCCTGGTTAGCATAATAAGCCGCGGTTCACTACTATGAAGGTCGATTAATTACATCGCCTTACGAGAATATTACATACTTTGTCTTTCTATTTCTCACTTGTCATTCTCTTCTATAAGTTCCCTTGCTGGGTCTTATGCATCCAGCAACTTTTTCGTCCTTGTCATTATTTTAAGGAGTCTTAAAAAGGACAAACTCCAGCAAACTCGTATATTAGCCAGTGAGTCTCATTAAAACCAGATCAGCCGTATCAATAGCTACCAAGTGGCTCTGCCAAGATATGTGGGTCTAGGTTTATATATCGATATAATGTAAAGATCTAAACACACTTGAGAGTTCAAAGTTATTTAGAAATGAAGCAACTAAAAGGGCCACCTAACCAGAAAAATCAACTAGAATCTAGTTGGATTTTATGGAAGTATCGGTCTATTATCAACAAAAACATTTGAAGTTGTGGTACAAGTAACTTTGCGGCATACGGTTTTCTTCCGACCTTTAATGCTTCTGTTGCATGTCGCTGCTATTATTGAAAACTGCATGCACTTTTGGCCTGAAAATATTGTAGAAATTTCTTTAAAAGTTACCCAACGCAACATATTTAACTACCAGGGCGTAGCTTTCAATATCTGCTGATAATGTAAGCTTCATCTAGTTGTTGTATTGTCCAAGTCGTTGTCCCCAACGACAAATTCCAAAATTAATTTGATTGTCTTCTCTGGAAAGAAAGTTTATCCAAAACCAAATATATATATAACGCTTATATTTAAATAAATATAACGCTTAAAACTTTAAATGTAATCCATTGTATTCTCACCACGACATTCCACGCTCGTGATGATGAAAGCGATGCACTGCAAGGAAGTCGACTTGAGAGTTTTTTTTTGTGTCATATAAAACTCCACAAAAGCGTCAGTTATTTGCTTAACGCCTAACCCTCGCCCACCTTCCGCGGCCTACATTTTTATGATGACGCAACACGTCTTAACAGAGTTCGATGAATGAAGCAATCGAAGGCACCGCAGATCATATTCATACACAATCCTGTCATGTTTTCTTTGTTCAGATACTGAATATATTCTATGCTTTATTTGTATGTTGATGTATAAATAAACCACTTAATAGTTGTTAATTAATTTATTGACCAAGCGTCAAGCTAGCATTACCTTCAGGATGCATCGATGCCAATAATTTACGATTAAATTATCTGGGGGTTAGTGAGGAAATCTGATTATTATCTGCCGTCACTAATTTAATATGGAATGGACCTCTGGTTTATTCAATTTGTTTGTTGTATTATATTAAAACAAAATCTATATATAGAAAATCCAATGTGTCCTCATTAAGCTACTTTCTCACGTTTATTTATAGTAAGCTAGTATACCTCGTTTTTATTTTAAACTTATTTATTATAATACAGTTATTATCTTTATCTTTTATAATACTTAAATGACATTACGTCATTTATTCGATTGCTTAAATTTAATACCAGCGCTAGAAATCTTTGTATGTTACCAAATTGTATATAACTTTACTAAAAATATATAAAAAAAAATTGAATTAATGTTAAATTTCGTTCAAATTATCCATTGTGGATTTTTTCTAGACCTGCATTATGTAGAGATATTTTCGTAATATTCAAATATGGTATTTAAAGTTGCTGTAACTTACAATCTATATAGTCACGAATCGTTTCGCTATTAATAAAATTCAACGCTCGAACATTGACATTCGCACAATTTAGCGCTACTTTTATTTTAAATTGATGTTGAAATCATTGCTCAGTTATTGCATTATAGCAGTACCCTACTGTTAATGTAATCGCTGGAGGCTTGGAATTACAAAATTTTTGTTCGATTTCGACTACTTATTCGATTCTTCGTATATATGTACACAGACTCGTGATCTATACGAACTATAATAAAAAAAATCACCATAGGTACATTTAATAAAACAACTGAGTAATGTCATTATTGCTGTTCGTGTTTCTAAAATTGGAGCATTATTCAAAATATATGTAATAATGCAATAAAACATATATGTAAGATGACACAATTCTCACAAATCGCTCGACCTCAATATCTGTTGCGAGAGGCTCAGTGCCTGCCCGACCTGAACCGCGCCTTGTGCAATCTACTACGGTGCTGAATTAACAGCACTACAGTAGATTCCGCTTTCGCTCCTCTCAACACTCACACCACAATAAAAATTGCGTTTTTTACACAAACGCATAAACATCTTTTTCAAAATTGCATTCTAGCAAATTTTTTGAGTGTATTCTCGTGTTTATAAACCTTGAACTAGAATTACAACATTTTAGTTTACTGAGTTAAAAATGTTAATTTATTTTTAGATCTTTCTAAAAATCATTACCATTTTAAACGAAAGCCCAAAGGTCATCCTAATTACGATCTGTATAGCTGCTTATTAAACACTAAACAGCAATCATTATATTCTTTCTGCTTGCAAATCTGTACTTAAAATTTTAAATTGCCATTGAGAAATTATACTTCAATTACGTAAACTTATCTGAGCTACTGACATACAAAGAACTTAAAACCAGCTATGGCTTAAGAAATCCTCATGTAATAATTCGTAACTGCTTAATTGGGAACAAATATTACGGTGCTTCAGTGATTTCCAAGCTGTTTATTTAGCAAGGAAGTTTAGGGAAGGTTCACAAAGGCTGGGCAACCCTCGTCGACGCGTTAGCCGGGTGTGCGGTATTCGTTCGATTCTAGTAAGTTTCGACATGAGTCACGAGCGCCGTTGGTGGGGTGGGGTGAGCTGCGCAAGCGTCGTTTCATAAGACGACTCAGTCGACCTGTCGCAATGCACCACCCAAATGTGACCTGAACACGTATAAAATACATGAGCTCCTTGGATGAGCGAGCGGAAAAATTTTGCACCTACATAACAATCGGTACCCTACAAATGTAGCCCAAAAATGTTGATTGACATCAATTATGTCGCGGTAATATCATGTTGTTAATTTTATGGGTGGTACGGTGAATGTTTATATGTTTTACAACAGCTACGTGTTCCGTCGTCAGAGCTCGATAGTAATTTATGTAACGAACAAATTGTTGTAACATTGATCTTCTGGTACAAGATCAAGACAATCTCGCTTAGTTTCATCGACGCAGCATCCACTGTAAGCAGAAACTGACATATTTGTTGGGGTTATCTAGATGGCGGTTATTAAAAACTGGCTAACATCATCAATGGATTCAGCTCCACAAATATAATATAATGATGGTTGTTACACGGGCCGCTGGCCGCCCTGCTCGTGCCACCTTACATTATATAACGTCACCGCTTACAATGACTGTTCTATCGTTGAATAAGTTTTATGGTTCCCATGCTTTGGACGTTTTCAACGTCTAACGTCCAAAAATCTGTAGAGTGACTTATTGGAGACTGCCTTTATTGAGATGAAACCAGTCTAATAAGAATGCGATCTTCATAGCAGCGAATAAATTTTGCTTCGCTGTTTATTTTTGATTATTGCTGTAAGAGGCATAATATAATTACATGGCGCTGCAGTAATTCGATGTCAGTAGAATCAGACGCTAGCGGCTCGAGACAGATGTTAGATCATAATAAAAACGCGCGCGCCAGCATACTATTTCGGCGCGCTGCCTTGACCCGAATCGGTTGTTTCGACAGCGGCCTCGCACACCGGGCCTTTCTATTTTTTAGGTATTACCTGTCTTATTATTACGACAGACCTAGGGGCGTCGCCATTTTGGAATTATCATATTTTAGTTCACGGACTTCTTTAGTCAGATGGCAATGCCGAAGTTTAACCGTTCATTTTTTATATCTACTATGTAAAACGTTAATGTTCGTCACTAAGGAAATTTCGAGCTTTAATGGTTCTATAACAATGTATCTGGTGTTATGAACGACACTTATGTAATAAGAACTCATTAATCTGGGTCAAATAAGAATCTAGTTTGATTCTCATCAAAGACGTCGTCTTAAATACGTAGATAAGATCTTGACACAGTTCGGTAGATGATCGGCGATGATTTATCTCGGGGCTCTGGTGTTGTGTAATGAGTGAGCGCTCCGCTATCTAGGGCCGCGATCATGTACGTGCGTTCCTCGCTGGGAAGCATTCGCCGCCGCTCGGCTCCGCTCGGCTCCTTCCGTAGGAGGGGAAGCGAGCGGAGGGGCGGGAGGGCAGGAGGAGGGGAGCGTGGACGCTTCAGCCTTGACCAAGTTTCACTGACTCGTCGGCACAAGGAGCGTTCCCCACCTCGTCCCGTCCTTTCGGAATACTACTGTTTTTTTTTATCTCGATGACACGATTACTCCATCTGAAGGCCCTCGCTCTCGTAGCAAGATACAAAACCATTAACAATTACGACTTCTAAACGGTCAGTTAAACTTACATAGGTCGCTTCAAGAGCGTTTATTTCGTGGTACAGTCTTGACAAATCCTTCACTCACATCGACCTTGACCCATCTCGCGCAAGTGGGTCATAGATCTGAACGGCTGTAGGATGTTAGCTCTACTCTCGCGAACATCTATTTTGGCCCCCTGCTTGTTTGTCATAGTGCCGCATGTTTTTTGATTTGTAAGAATGACCTTGACCTTGATCTAGTTTGGTCATGTAATAAACGGCTGGCCTCGTTACGTTATTATCGGCTACTATCGCGTGCTTATTATAATAACATTAGATGATTAAAGTCTTAAGTGTTCCTAATACCGATTTTAATGGTCCCCAACTATTATTATATTTGTATTGTGCGGCCGTTGATAGACATGTTCGGTCCTTTATCTCAGAGATCGAGACACGACGATTGGAATTGAAACCTGAACGCTACAGCAAATAAAAAAAATAGCCTTACGGAAACTTTTAACCATTCGCCACGTTAATATACCGAGCTGTATGTATCAGGATATTATATAGTTAGTCATAACACCTACCTTACTCACGGTATCCGGCTAAAGAGTTTGGTCGAATGATAAATTATATGTCATTTAACTATTACTTATAAAACACTATAATATATCAATATATGAAATATGATTTGTTTGCAAGTCTTGTTAAATCATGATGTTGGTTATGAGAGCAATTTTCAATGTATTTTTAATAAGTTTGGCAGTATCGTATATTAATATAATTATCCTAAAAATAACAATGTATTCAAAAGTCTTCAATAAAAGACATTTATGCATAAACAATTTTAAAGTTGTACAAAAATATGACAGAAAAGTAATTATTATAGGCGGTGCCATTAAACCGTAAACCATCCATCAGAAGTCCATTAGCTTCAGTAACATAAATGCTTTCATGAAAACATTCAGCAGTGCGAATCCCGCGCCATCACAAACAGCACTTAAATCCGTTACACAGTCTGTCTCATTTAGATGTTCCACGTGCCCCATAACTGCATCCTTATCGCACTGAGCCTTTGGCTACATTAAAAACTGGTTGTTATTTTTAACTCGACGGTTGGGCGACTCACAATTTACTGAAAGACCCTTTTCCGTTCCTCGCTCACATGTTTACTTACTGTTAACAATCTAGTTCTCAGTACTCTGGATTTGTGATCCGCTTTTTCGATGATACCATTCCTTGATAAGTTATATCGCTCGGGTAGATTATATTACTTGGTTGCCAGTTTTATTCTTATCTCAGTGAAACCTTTTATTGTATCAACATTTATTATTAATACGATTCTCACTAAAGTAGTAAAAGTGCGTAGATTTTTATCAATAAGTGTAACAGCGAAACTTCTTTCAATACGGCTCAGTATTCCAATAGTCTTATATTCGTTGCCGACTAAGAATCGGTACGAACATAAATTTCTGCTATCGCAAGGAACTCTCGCTTAAAATTTGGAATTCAGCCAGAACAGTAAAGAGCGCTTGAGTGTGTGCGTCGTGAGGCCGCTGTCCTAAATTTCAAGCCTACGTTATAAAATATTTATTGAACAGCATACAATAACAATCAATGAAAGGAATCCGTTCTCACACGGGCCATACCTCGCGTCGGCATTTTATCACGTTAGACCTGATAACATTTATATCCGTCCATCAACCATTTAACTACTTCGGATGTTTATATAATATTTATAGATAACATTTTTTTTTTAATGTAAATCCGTCTGCAACGTCTGCATGTCTGTTATCTGAGGCTTAATAGGAAACAGTAATATTAAGAATTCAATAATAATAATAATAATTGTATGATTTGTTTTAGTAAGTAATCTAACAGTCGTGTCGTTTCTTGTTCCAGCCGTACGTGCGGATCGCATGCGTGGCGGACGTAATAAGTTCGGCCCCATGTACAAACGCGATCGCGCCAGGAAACTGCAAATGATGAGACAAAGGCAAATCGCTGTTCAAACGCTGCGGGGATCGCTCGGTGACAGCGGGATCGTGCTCGGGTTTAATTCACCCTACGCGTCCGTGCCAGTCAAACAGGAAATACAGATACCGCAGGTGTCGTCGCTGACGTCATCGCCCGAGTCGTCGCCGGGGCCGGCTCTGCTGGCCGCCCAGCCGCAGGCCGCCCAGCCTCCGCCTCCTCCTGCACACGACAAGTGGGAGACTCACTCTCCTCACTCGGCGTCTCCCGACGCGTTCGCTTTCGACGCGCCCGCCACCACGGCCGCCACGCCCTCCAGCACGGCCGAGCCCACCAGCACGGAAACGCTGCGAGTGTCGCCGATGATACGAGAATTCGTTCAGACCATCGACGACAGGGAGTGGCAAAATTCACTGTTCGGACTCTTGCAGAGCCAAACATACAATCAGTGTGAAGTGGATCTGTTCGAGTTAATGTGCAAAGTGCTGGACCAAAACTTGTTCTCTCAAGTGGATTGGGCGAGGAACACCGTGTTCTTTAAGTATCTAAAGGTGAATTTCCAGATAAGTATGTAAATCCTGTCCCCGATCCCTGAACCCTTTCCGAGGTGTACACCGAATAGCTGGCGAATGTTGCGAATATTGCTCTGCGATTTCATTGTATATATACCATTGTTATATGTCAATGGCGACGCGAATTATTATTACCTTATATATAATGCATACAGAGTGTGCCATGTGGATGGTAGCTAGAGGCGCGTGTGACGCATCATACGGTGCGGTGTTAGTGGCAATCGATAACTCGACCCACCCGCGCCCCTTCTAACCAACTGGGTCAAGTTCCCACGACAAGCATTCTGCCCACTGCTGCCGTTTTCGTTCCATTATAACGACCGCCGCCCCATTTGGACTTTTACTTACCTTCAAATCCTCGTACAATCATAACGCGACACGTTAATGTGACAGTCGATGTCGTATCGATAGTTTATTGGTTCCAATAACAATATAGGTCTCGCCCGGGGTAAAAGTAATATGGGCTGCCTGGCGACGTTGTTGTCGTACGCTTACGCAAGACTCGCAGCCGGTCACGTGGTTTCGCGACGTTGCCGCTCCGTGCATCCCGCCGTCTCGCTCCGTCAGACAACTTCCACACCACAACTAGCAATTTTCATTTGTTCCAAATGACGCGACTTGTTTACGACCCATTCTCAGAATTAGGCCGGCCGACGAAACGTGTAAATGAATCCCACGTTTTATCACTACCGAAGAAAAATATACGAAACGATGATAATTTCAATTCCACTCCCATTACGGATATGTTTCGGTCCGTTCCCTATTGTACCCGGCGGGAGAAACGCGTGATGTTGATGACCTACGCTTTCTCCAGACGGATGTGTTGTAAACGTTCGGGACGGCAACGCTGCACTTTCCTCGCCGCACTTGACACATTGCCCGTGGCCGAGTTGCCGCGAGAAAGCACTTTTTACCCGCGTAACCGCTAACGTAACTAGTTACGTCTTGCTTTCTCTTACATAATACACTATAACTATGGACCGTCGGCCGCGCCATAGACTATGAACTTGTCTATCGATTGTTTTTATTACTTTTTTTTTTAAATAATATTTTTGAAACAGAACGTCAGTTGTACATTTCGAAAACGCTGTAACAAGAAGGTTTTATCAAAATTAAAACAAAATATATGTTGCAAAGTAAAAATGTTAAAATTGTCAAGACACAACAAAAACGTCCGTAAATAAAATTTTAATCAAGATTATGTGTTTATGTGGATAGATTTGTTGCATGTTGATGCGATACCAATGTTATCTGTCGCGCGGTTTGATTGATGTGACTTTGACCCACATACGACTAGGCGAGTATCGTCTACCGAGTCCGGCCAAGGGAACACTAACGCCGGTGTTCACTATCATACAGCCGGGCGTTTATTAATACGCTCTTATCATAAAGCGTCTCGTACAATACACATCCACATTGCTCCGTTTCTGTGAGACATTCGATAAATCAAACCGAATCTCGTCTATGATTTAATGTTATCTAATCACAGCTAGGTTTCGTAATAACGATAGTTCTCCGGGCCCAGTCTAATTCATCGTTGAGCAACCTAGCAACGGACCATAGCTCTAGAATACATTTGTTATATTTCGTAAACTGTGAATTTCGCTCGCACGCCCCTTATATTCTAATGCAACAAGCGTCTTATGTGGGTCACGGAACGAGTGACGCCGACTTCGGCTCCGACTTGTCAGATAGTGGTTCGGCTCGAGATAACACAGAAATTGTTAATGTAATTGGCACGAGCATTTATATTCACTGATACAAGCACGCACGTAATGAAAACGGCCCGGCAGTTCCAAGGCAGAATATTCCGTCTTCATGGTACACTCAGTCACACAGTCACATGCCCTCCCTCGCTATGAATTAAATCTGGTATCGCTGTGTATGGATTCTGTTACGACTTACATAGTACTAACAAGCTTGAGCGAATTTTATATGCACCCATCACTTCGATACTAGAAAACAAGATACGTCCCAGCTCTCTGACATGACGAATGTTCACGGTAAACGTGTTGTGCAATGGTTTAATGTATTGTTATAGGTAGACGATCAGATGAAGCTACTGCAGAATTCGTGGTCGGTGATGCTGGTGCTTGACCACCTGCATCAGCGGATGCACAACGGTCTGCCGGACGAGACGACGCTCCACAACGGCCAGAAGTTCGATCTGCTGTGTCTCGGTTTGCTCGGGGTCCCATCGCTGGCCGATCACTTCAACGAGCTCCAGAACAAACTCAGCGACCTCAAGTTCGACGTGTCCGATTACATCTGCGTCAAATTCCTTCTACTTCTCAACCCCGGTTAGTATTATACATAATATATTATAGGCTATGCGAAGGTCATTTTCATACGCATATTTACTTATTGTATGTGAAACCGTGCTTATGTGATGCACAGTGTACAATGTTGTGTTGTTTGAAGAGTACTGTCGGGTTTCAGAGGTGAGGGGTATTGGGAACGTGAAGTGTGTGAGAGACGGCTATCACACGGTGCAGGCGGCCCTGCTCGACTACACGCTGACATGCTATCCCGGGATAACGGTAATGATATAGTTACATACATACATATATACATACATACAACACAGGAACCCAACTCCGATCAATAACAGCTATTAGCTATTAGACAGCACGACGATTACTTCACGATTCCGTTGACATTTACGTTCGTGAAGTATTCGGGTCGCGTTACAAATAATAATAGAAAGTTTAGTTACATTGAACATTTTAAAGTTATGAAGAACTATCTATATACTAA
>DVQP01000982.1:0-17957 GCA_018231745.1 Danaus eresimus | reverse complement strand
AGTACCATCCTCTCACAGAAGATCGGCGTGGAGAAGTCTTCATTTGAATGAGAGATCCGAATCAATATTCCCTTTTTGAACCCTGTCTCAAATCAAGGGTCAAGGCCAGTCAAGGGTGGCAACACAGTATTAAAACTATGTTGCGGATGTCCGTAGGCCATTGTTTTACCGCCATCGAGTAGACCCTCTGCTCGTTTGCCTCCTTTGTCATAACAAAGGCATTGTATAAATATGTATTGAAACATCGGAAAAATGTAAAAATAAAACAATAATATCTCGTGGTGAAACCCAAAAAACGTTGTTTCATTTTATAAATGTACTCACGAGAATCTTAAACATCAACATTTAAAATAGTATGTTTATGATAATACGCTCACGTGCATTGCAATTAATTTATTAATGTTGAACGATATATATTAAATTTGTTCAGTTACTATTAGTTCTCTTGTTTTCTAACGAATTTAGAAACTTTTTAACACAATGAAACTATAATTTTAAGCACCAAAAAGAATACTTATAGTATCCTAGATTCCTTAGATTTCTATAGAGACTATAAATCTACAGAAGATTCTGACAGATTTCAATTGTCTTTGTTATTATTAGTACCACTTGAAAGTAGTGTATTCATTTCGATCTGATTTCCCCGGAGCTTGCAAAGCACTGCATAGAATTGTAATAAATTATGATTTATATATGTTATAACTTCACAAAAAAATAAAAGACATTAAATGGTCAGTCAGATTTTATAAAAATTAAAAGATTTTCCACATTTTTTGTATTTTGGGGCTTTTGAAAAATATTTTTATTCTATTGTTAGTTTACAACATATACACAATTCTTTGTCTTACTATAGATATTCTAAACCGATTTTATAATATTATACAAAATTTACTTTGACATTACCTGCTTCTATTACAGTCAGATCATCTGGAAAATGATAAAACCATAAAATGAAAGCTCCCAATATATGATATTGCTTTGTCTAAAAATATATAAAAAAATTAAACAAATTAAAAGTTACTATTTTTGTCGTTAAGGACTTGTGAATATTAATAAATGGACAATAGTATTGCGAAAAGATAAATCTGAATAACAAACATCGATCTACTCACGTATTGATTGTCAGCGGAAATAAAACGCTGGTTCATGTGGGACCATTATCTTCTGTAATGAAAAATTCTGTGAGAAGTAGTTCAAAAGTATTATGAATATGCACATTTTGCAATTTAACCATTCCATTTTTTATTTCATGCATGTTAAATTGATTATTGTCATGCACGGAATAAAAATATTTTGCTCATCAGTTGCCTAGAGGGAATATTAACACACAATGTATTTTTCATATATTATTTGTTATAATGTATATTTCTAGCTACACGTTCCGTAATTTCAGATTATTGACAATATGAACGTATATGAACACATAAAATCATGTGTTCTGTGATAATTTACACATATATAGTTGTTATAAAAAATAAACTACTCGTACTTAGAGTTGGATTAATTTTTGTGATATAAAAAAAATAGTAAAGATAACGTTAGAGGTTGAATAAATATAAAAATATATATTATATCTGAAAAGAATTTTAGGAATATTACGGTTTAAAGAAGAGACTTTTATTTAACTGGAGCTTCTATGTTTGGTCATTATAGTCGTCGATAAAGGAACACTTTGTACCAAGGGAGCTAAATACATTAAGGCAGCAAAAGAACCGCTGCAAGACTTATCTCAGTGTTATGTATGAAGCGACTACGCTCTGGGGATGTGCCGAGCTGGTGTTCTTATTGTTCTAGAGGAGAACCGAAGATAACACGTGAACTGGTAATGAAAACTTTAATATAAAACGCAGCTGTAAGTGTATATTTCACAGCCTGGATTAGTTTTAAATGCGCAGATATGCTTTAATTAAACATTTTTTAATAAAAGGTATAAGGGTCACTTCACAGATATCATATTATTGGATAAAATTTAAAGTAACCAAACCATTGAATGAAAACCTTTGAAGAGAAATATTTTGATTAAAAAAAAAAAATGGAAATTATAAAGTGTTAACCTGAAGGTAACTTAAAAAAATTATATTACTAAAATAGCAGAAATTCTGGGACTCTCATAAGAATGTTTTAATAACGTATTCATATACGATCAAGAACCAAAAATATGTTAATCTATCCAGATAATAAGTGATCACTTTGGAGACTTTTTTACTTTTGTTTTCTATTATGTTTAATACTATTTGCCGTTAATAAACTAAAATAAAATTTCAACCTAAATATTTAATGTCATGTTTTTATATAGAAAAGTCATATAGGAAAATTATATTACGGCTGAGTTTTGTTTGAAATCTATTTTGACTTAATTAGTTGGTAATATAACGTAAAAAAGCTTAAAATGAAGTAATTTCAGTTAAAACATAATACAATTTTGCAGTTTTACTCTTTTTTCTGTTTTATGTGATATTCTTTGTGCACGAGAAGTATAAATAAAGGAAATAGTAATCATTATGAATAACTATTTTTTAAGACTCGTTGACTAGTTATTATTTAAATAAGTAAAACTGTTTTATAGTCATGAATAAAATAGCTCAAAAATATCAAAAGTAACCAAAATGATATTTGTCAATCTAAGTTTTTCAGGCACTAATTTTCTGCCATTGAAAAACTATTCCTTCATTCTACATCTTTATTATAAAATATTTAATTCGGTATATAATAACAAAGTCAGCGCCATATTTATTATTTTGTTTGCCACATAGAGCATTTTTATAAAAGGAAAGTAGAGTAACTGCCTTCTGTCGTTGCCATAGTACCTAATTGATTGTATTATCACCCCAGATGCCCGGAGCGATCACAGCTATGGAATACATAAGTTATCTTCTAAACTAAAATAGATAAAAGAGACAAATATTTCCGAGCTTTCCTTATTTTCCAAAGTGATATTAAAAATGTTCATGTGCATGAAGTCCAACGTTATCTGAACATAAATGTCGTATTTTGCAATTTATGATATAAAGAATCTCAATCAAAATTTTAAATGGAACACCTGAAATACTTTGTTTTTAAGGTATAAATTTTTCATGGAAGTGATCTAAAGCTAACAAGTAATCTGACAAATTCAGGACTATTTTTTTATCAAGAAACAAAGAGTCCAGACGATGTCTTGAAATTAAAAGTATTTTAAATCTTACTCCTACTCTTTCAATACTAATGTGACAAATTTATTCAAACTAATTGTAGAACGCATACGAAACCTACAATATGTGATTAAAGCCTGCACGAATTTGAGTTTAATATGAATTATGAATTTATTTATATGAATCATATTACAAAATTTTATACGATTTTTCACGGAAGTTAAAATGTATTTGGAAATATTTTGGGTGTTCGAAGCTTAAGTTACCCTGAGGATGGGAATTAAATGAAGGTTTATGCCAAGATATGTAGCTTTTCACATATCTCATAGCATTCCTAAACCCGTAACCGAATACACCCGGAGATATATTTGTATTCCTTGTACAAATCTTTGGATATAATGTGAAAATTGTTATTCAAAACTTATGTTGCTGTCCGAAGCAAGTTGTTTGTAATTTTTTATTTCTAATAATATAACTGGAAAGTGGAAAATCATTAAAATTCCATTATTTAACTAGGCCAACTTTAATGTTTGTTTTTTTTTTAATTATAACGGCGGAGAAGCAGAAAGATAATCTGTATACAGTGTCATAAGAAAATTGCGTTTACTAAATAAACAGTGCAAAATTAAATCTTTACCAAAATATTCTTGACCATAAATCACATAATATTGGGTTTAAAATTATAACATTGAAACATCTAAGACCGATGGTTTTCATGACTGTTTTTCTGAACTAATAATAGAAGAAAAAAATAACATGGTTAATAAGTAGACTATTTGTATGTTATAGAAATAATTATTCATCTTTGATAAATCTTCAAATGAAGTTTGTAATTCATCAATTAATGTATTAAGTACTTGGTCAATTTACTATTTACAGATCAGTACGTGGACGTGTTATTGATTGGAACTCGATAATCGAATGATCTGTTATTCTTGTTATTATTGCTGTTACCAAACTACAACAATAAGAATACCTTTTTGTATTTTGATATGTTTTTATGTCATAGCTATTTTCAGCTTCATTCGATATAATTAGATTACGTTCAAAATTTCATAGAAAAAAAAAACAAAAATTATCGTTATTTTTCAAAGTATACTTATTATTTATGCCTTATTTGTTACAGACCAACCAAATGTCAAATTTAATTTTCGTGCAAAATATACGCAATATGATAAATGTATAATTCTTAAATAAATATCATGTAAAATGAGGGATTTAAAAAAGAAACTGACTGGTATAGAAGTTTCTTTAAAAAAATTGACTTACAATTTTATCCAATATTAATTTTGCAATGCGTTTCTAATTAAAGGTTGATATTATCAAAAAAATAATTTAAAATTACGGTTATGTCCTAATTTTTATATACCTAGAAGAATTTGAAAATTTTTATTTATTTTTATGTTTACGAAGCATGCAAAGAAAATGAAGTTTTCGACTCTCAGTTCAGTGACCCTTTTTATTTGATTTCCACTTACGAAATTACTATATGATTTTAAGTTATTCCTTATCTATTTATTAAACATTATATTCACGGTGCTTTAATTAATTTCGCAAAATACAAAAATTATATAAAATTAAATATTACATATAGGTTTATAAAGTTGACATACTCGTAAAACAGAGCCAACGTCGCAGTAACTCATAAAATATAAAAATTAAGAAAAACATTATACATCATATAACAGAATTACAAACTTTCTGTATAAAAAAAGATACACATTTGTTCCAGACGTTTAAATTGTTAGATACCCGAAGTTGTTCGACGAAATTTGGAAAGTAACAAGTTAAAGGTATTTCATGTAAAAGTTTTGTATCCGGGAAGTTCCTTATTATTGTTAATATTGATTATCGAAGTAAACTTCATGACTAATAATACGCAATAACTTTAAAACCAATATCTGGATTGATCATTTCATTTCTATTTACTGTGACCATTTCATTCGTTAACAACTACTTCTTATACTACGTTTATATGAATGTATTAAAACAATGTATGGCAAGAATGGTCTCGATCATAGCAAATACACTAAATGCAGTACACTATATGCAGTAGATAAATTAATTATTAAATTCTAGAATGCAGATGCATGAATGCAAGTTAAAAATCTTCATCGTATTATTAATCTATAAACAGAAATAAAGTCTTGTATCGAAATAAATAATTTTATGTTTAAATTCAGTGTCATACACAAAATATTAAATCTGAAAAACAACACCATCAAGACCAAAAACAGTATTGTAAAACAACCCATCGCATACTTCGATATTATATAGCCTATCTGAATTCTTATTACTTACATATAATATGAATCTGAACATTTTCAATGTCAGCTTTTGGTGTTGTTTAATAATTGAATTATATAGTTTTACTAAAAGTTTATATTATTAAATTCTATCATTAAATATATTTTATATTTGAACTCGTCCGTTCTCCTAAACCTCACCTCCCCACTGATTATTTTGAAATAAATACAGCTAATAGGAGTACCTGAGGTGGCCACCGAGAGTCACCATGTATTTGAAAGCTTCAAAAAGGATAAATGCTTAATTTTAGTGTATAGTAGGGGAACTATTCTTTATATGAAAATTTGGAAAAAAATATAAACTAAAACTTGTAGCTTGCTTACAACCACACTTAAGTTGAAGACGTCTTTTTCTATACTACCTTAGGAATTAACAAGATTAACGACCTTGTCGATTCTTACCTGCCACTCTAGAAAGGAACCAGCTCCCCAGCCTTATTATATAAGTTCCATTTACACTCATCATTCAGATTATACTATTCAAGTCTAGATATCTCAGCACTTGTGAAATATCATACACTTTTATATAATATGACAAATAGAATATCCTGTTACAATAAACATGGATAAGGTTTTAGATGTATTCCACTGTCATCTATAAACATCATTGTAATTGAGACCAAATTTAACCTGAACTGCGTTGAAAAGGATTTTAGCATAGCCATTTGTTTAATGGATTTTATTCATACTATTAGTGAGTTTCCCAATCACAAAATTACAATAAAACGTTCCATTTGGCAAATTCATTTTCCAACCATCACATTTCGTGACAGTCAAATGTTCACTTTGTCAATTGATAGAATAGCGCCCGGTTGACATTAATGTAAAATAAATAACAAAAGCAAATGAAGCTGTAAAAGTGCTACAGACCAAACAAAAACACATACCTACTGATGTCAATAATTTCGCTCAACCTAATATGTTTTATATAAATTCATATAACTTGGAAATATTAGAAACGTGTCTCATTAGAAAACGATGAAAAATCAACGATAAAAATATATATCAGTAGCCATTCGTGATAGTATTTCTTGTATAAAAAGTTTATATTAGAGAAAGTAATCAAGGATTACGACCGTTCATTTAATTAGATTGTTAAAATTGGTATTATATATAAGAAAAAGTTTTAATAGTCGAATATTATAATAATACTAATTTTGAACTGTTAAAATGGAAGTATCGCTCAAATTTACTTTGTTAATATACATCTAGACTATATAATTACTCAATTCATAACAGAAACCTCCATTAGCGAAGCAGATGGGAGTGACGTTTCGGTTCTGATCAATCAATCTGCGGTCAATTCCTAGCTCCGGATTGTTGTATTTGAGAAGGGTTATAGATGGACGATAGTCCGATTGTACATCTTAATTAGTAACAAAAGAAAGAAGCAACTAGAAAGTAAAAATGTGCAAAATAAGATATTGTTTAGTTTTTTAGTAAACTGACTATTTGTCAAAAAATATTAAAATGGACGAAAACGCATACAGTATTTGTGTTAAAACGTAAAATTTTTTTAACGTTTACTTTGACCTGACTATTTCCCTGTTTGCCTTTTCCTTTGCCAAAAAATATATCATAGAATCGGTCAGTAACATTTTTGCTATCAATACAGACAGTCGTTATTATAAATTTTATTATATCATATATAGATATCGGTAATAATAAGTAAATTATGTTACACGATAATCTTTAAATATTACACTAACCCAAGCTGTGTAAAATAAAATCTGGAAGAATATTGGAAGATTGTAGTTTGAATAACCAAACTTCACCTAGGCAAGCGTCCTCGGAACCTTGCTCCTCTATAGATAAAAAAAATATTTATAAAATGAACAAACTTAGAACATGATTTCCACTTGTATATGAGCAAGCTTAGAATATTATTTACCTTTCATTTGAAATCACTGTGGTGTATATATTATGGATGAATCTTGATCGATGATAGAGGGAGCCGTAAGACCCCTAGTCACAATATTTCCAGCTTCTTTTCCCCTCCTGATTCATAAATATATCATAAGAACTTCTTGAAATTATTCCCGGTGCTATTACTATCTATACAAATATAATATTTAAGTAATTCTATCTTTTCTATTTATTTACCTTAAATAAGGTTTTTTAACTCTTGTATGTAATGTTATAAAAAAATAAATAGAGGTATTGAATATTGTCTGTAATACTTTAATAAGTGACCCTAAAACTAAATGACTTATCATGACTAGTTAATTGGTTATCTCTTTAATCAAAATAATGTGACATAAATGGTAATAGAAATGAAAAATAAGTCAATATCGTTTAAAAAAATATGACAATAATATTGTATATTTTCTAGCCTTGCCTCTAACAGTCATAATGAAAAGGCTTTTTCACATATTATTCTCTATTACTTTTTAAGATTTATTTAAAATTACAAAACACTGTCGTTTCTGAAAGTATATGCAATCATAGATGTATATGTAAGGATTTTAAAATCCTTTTCTTTTACACTTAATAAGAAAAGTTCTTATAGTTTATTCCGTACTTTGTGACACTCTTATAGTATTGCGGTGTTACGACAAACATGACAATCGCTCTTTTCGTCTATTGTGCTCCAGAATGAGAAATAAATATAGCAGGAGTCTAATCATGCTCTGGGATTATTGCAAATAGTTCGACTTTTTATTAAAATATACCTAATATTATATTTTACTACATTTTATTTATATTTTACAGATCTAATAAAAAAAACTTATATTTAACTTTTATTTTTAGTTACCAAAAAACTCTTGCAACTAATAAGTAAAAAAAAAATAAACATTAAGAAATCCAACACACAGATAAGTATCTTAATAGTGAATTGCACCTCTCTTGCCAGTGAGCCACGGTCTGCAAAACTTTATTACAGATAACACGTATGACGTTTAACATCTGAAGGACGAACTGCAGTATGTCTTCTACATATGTTCTAGCATTATCTCACAATTAATAACATTTCTGTGTCTAACCAGCATTGTAAAAATAGATAGTAACCAATCACACCTCACCCACAACTTGTTGTATGCCCGTTTTTAAAGAGAGCTACTGATAGAGAATGCAACGTCTTGACGGATATGAAAATAAAAACAAATTTATAAATTTGATTATAGTTGGTGGATATGTTTATTTTTTTATTTTTATATAAAATTTTATATCTACATATATATGTCTTTTGATTTGTGCATATAAATTGTTAAAAGAAAATTAAAAAGTTTCAAAGCCTTTAGTTTCTGATACCTGTTAAAATAACAACAGCGCGACCCTTGTCAATTGAATGTCAAGATAGGAAAACATTTCCAGTAACATTCGTTGGAACGTTCGTTAAATCAGCAATAATTAGAATTTGCCTTTCCTATTTCAAAATTATTCGCTATTTTGTTCAAACTCAATCCTTATTTCATAAAGGTAATAGTTGTGCCTGTTGTGTGGATATGGTATTTCAAATAGATAATCTGTTGAGATCCATATCTAATGGGAAAGGTGTTAAGTTAAGGAAAGTTATTTCATTTCATAGCTTACGTAAACAAGTGAAATCGCAATTTTTCTTAAACAGATTTTTTTCTTTTTGAAGGTAATAATAAATTATTTTGAGTAACGTACAGTCACAGTTGTTATTTTTATCTTTGAGAATTGTTAAGTCGTAAAAAAATCCTTTGAAATAATGCATTGAAATGATACCGATGTAAATCTATTCAGTGGACTAAACGTACCAGAACCTACAGACATTAACGAGTACATGATTGACAATCTCACTCAACATCGACATTAATAAATGAAACATGCAAAGTGCAGATATTTAGGTCTGATCTTAACGAATTATCAGATATGATTGCAATATGCGTTTGTATATTTCATGCTTTAGATAAAACAGCAGTTATCAACAATTACAATAAGGTTTATTAGACAAAAACCTAGCCATTAAGAAAAGTTAAGGTACATAACTAATTTGTTTAATCTAAGTATCAAATCATAATTAAGGTGAAAAAAATTCTACAAAATATATTATTTTAATAACTAAATAATTACTGAAGATCACTTAACATTCCTTATATACGTCATACGAGTATACAACAATGAAGAATATAGGAGTAGGTGTTGATCGGAGCCTAGTCAAATCTGATATTAAAGATTTCCTACTGCTGCTGTATAAGGATATAAAATAAACCATTTTTTTATATTATATTCCATTCTGTCCAGGAAATAATGTGTATACATGGATATATTAGCACCGTTTATTTTAATTCCTTCTTGCATAGCGTGGCTGAAATTTTTTCTCATTAAAGAACAAAAACGAAGCTGTAATACATAATATCACCTATAGAAACTTTAATGCAAAACAAGGTTGCAATATTAAAAGTGACACTTTAACTAAAATATTAATTTCAAAATAAACACAAAACAAAATAAAGTGGAACACATCTAAAAAAATTCGGTTCCAAGTCATTACAATTTCTAAATCTTATTTTCTTCGCTCATAATGTGTCTTCAGTTTTTGCGACCATTCATCACAGCCGTACTCTGAAACTGTCTTTCAAAAGCCGAGACCAATCCTTCAGATATCCTTAAATGTTACAAATGAAATAAAATGACTTGGAAAAATCGAAAGCGTTTAAGGTTACTAAGACTATGTGACTTTTAATTTTTAATTAGTTTACTTAATTATTGGTCTCCTTAACTATTTGTTTGATAACTTTAAAAGATTCTACAAAATGCAAAACATTACAACGTTAAAATTTCAGAATCTAAAGCTTATATGCGGAAATATACGATAGGAAAACTATTTAGGGGGACAAATAAGGAGAAACAGTAAAAAATAGTAACCATATTCCTTTCATTTTTATCGGTTCCATTTTTCTTCCAATTTGACTTATGAGATATTGCGGGCAATCTACTGATAAATATGCTTTTGGTTTCCACGAAATACGTCTGAAAATCTGTCTTCTTTGTAGTATAATTTATCAATAACATGCCTATAGCGGTAGGCGAAGTATTTATTAATAAAAATGGAAATATCAAAATTATTTTACGGTGTAAATAGTATCATAAATGTATTTAATTTTGATCATCTGAAGCTTAATTTAAATGTACTTATTATTTTTTTTGCACCCAGTTTTAAGATAACTTGTTAAAATTAAGTTAATTAAAAGAATAATGATGGTATTTTTTTTAAATTGTTTTGCAGGAAGTGGCGTGAACAAAAATTATATCATATCTGTCTTTTTCAAAGTGTTGCAAACTTTAAGGTTATGTTGAATAAGTTAATAAGCAGCGTAGCATTCTACAACTAACAAAAGCGCACTATCACCCTTGGGAAATATACAGTGGAAAAGTAATATCAACTACGATAATTTGTTCGTTTCTGCAAGAAATTGCTTTAAATGAGGAAAATTTTATATTATCCTATTATATTAAACAATAGTAAAAATAAATTAACGAAGATAATATCATAAGTATATATTGATGTTCTTTAACCCAGAACATGCTTACTTTGACAAATATTGGTACTTATAAATATTACATCAGTTTATAGAACTCTTTTAATAGTTTTTTAAATCAAATGATACGTCTTAATATGTAAGGCAATCTATCATTTTCTCGTGGGTGGATGAATAATTGATGGATAAAAAAAATAGTACCTAAATATTTGATATTTACGAAGTGCTTATAGAGATCTTAAGTTTAACATCTTTATTGACGAAGATAAGTTTGTTAATTAAATCGATTTCATTTAAGTCACAGTAACAATTAAAGAAAATTTAATTCCTTGAAACATGATAACCAATATGTAATATTAATATCTGTTCTACGAATCTATGTTATTGGAGTGAATAAAGAAAACAGATTATTTTCGTTATGTTTTATCACAATCATTAATTTCTAGGGGCACAAGCTATTTTTTATAGAATTCTTTAAATTAAATATATCTTAACACTTTCGCCTATGACCGCCGTGAGAGTTCTGTAAGTCCCTAACCAACCGCTGATACAATCAGTTGCCATGGCAACGATCGGGGAAATGTCGTGGTCTTACGCCTACACAGTCAATTACCCAATTGATCCATTTTGTCCAGAAAGGGAAGCGTTCGTTCATAGTTTCATTATTGTACTGAAATTACTCAGAATGAAAATAAAATTATTTATTTAAACGTTAAAATAAAAAAAGATACATTGATAAAACTATAATGCAACATCATTAAAATTATGTTCTGTGTATAAAACCTGTCAAATAAATTTGATACGGCTGAATTTTTTTAAGAATTTCATTTAGTAACTAAATTGATGTATCTTTTGTTTCCAAACAAGAATGTATAGGTTAAAATAAAATTATATTTAAGTAAGGGACACCTAAAAAAACGACATAGGAACGGAGGAGACAAAAAGCAAAAAATATTTTTTCACTTAAATACTATTTTCTAACCTAACACGTCTAATCATAAATTTGGAATATCTGCAGAGAGATCCTTTAAACACTTAATGTAGACAAACCCAAAACTGTTTCTATTTACTTTCTAGTAATCTTATTTAATACTCATTAACAAATTTCGTTTTGTCGAATTTATATGTATCGGAGCGAAGACCTTTTCTTTACGCATTTAATAATTATGGATAGTTAAAATTATCAGGTGTTACCTGCATTACCATCAGATTTGCAAGCTGTTCAAGTGCAATCACAACGATAAGTGTTGGTTAGTATAAATAGAGGTTAGGGTACAGATTGTAAAACAGTCTCGCTCGACCCGTTGCAACGATCGGGCTTCTTCGAAATAAAGGTTTTGACAAACCGTAAACCAGGTTATCTTCAATAGACTTAGAGCTTGAGGATAATAATCAAGAGCAAAGACATTTGTTAAGTCAGTTACGCCGCCGTCACACTTTTAAAAATAATGAAGTGTTTATACATATATATTTAGAATTAATAACTAAACTAACTACAGGCGATTATGAAAACTCGGACAAAGACCCTCAAAACAGGTTTAAGATGTTCATAGAAAAAGTCTATTCCTAATTTTATGAACAAATCATACATGAGAAACTGATATTAACAAAGTTTAAGTACAATTATAAGTTGTGTGCCTTTGAAAAGAAATTTGCGTTTCGTCGTCGTACGAGCCTGTGGTTTCTTTTATCTATTGTTTTCAATAACGGGAAGTTAATCTTATCGAAGTCAACTCCGACTCCAGAATAACGGCAAATAGACAGTCTTGCTATTAAAATGTGCTGGAAATCTATTAACTAAATTGATAATAAGTACATTTTTTTGACAACAATACTATTACTGATAATAGACCTTACGGTTTCTTGGGAAACCAACATCCCAAAGACCATTCCATCAAGGTCAATATTAGTACGAGCTCACAAACGAATCCACTTGGATTTTCCAGAACTAAGATTCATTCATTGATGATGGTTAGGTACACCTGGGTCGCAAGTCCCAGACACTGTTGAAGCTTCTCTCCCTGCAACGCGATGGACCCGGCACCTGCAAGGTGAATCCATAAAATGCTAAAAGTTTTCGTCTCTTTAAATAGTGAATGTTTTAAACGTGAACACAATTCGAAACTGCAAATTCTTGTATTATAGGTTATATGAATGTTAGATTATTAGAATTTCCTGGAGCTCTGCCTGAACTAACCATAGGAAAAATAACATTAGTTATTTTATTACGGTTCATTTTATCAATATTTATTGGATAAAAAAGCAATTGTTGGAGCCGCTGTTGCTTTCTTTATTAGGAAATTCAATTCAAGTAGACACTCAGAAACCAAGAGTGTCAGCCTTCGGTAGCGTTTTAGGAATACGATGAATATATAACTTTATTGTATTAAAACCGGCCACAAACAAAGTTCTAAAATTGTTCTCAAAACTTTTGTTGTAAAACTTTGTTAAATTTAAAGAAATTAGATATGAACCTTGATAGCAACTTTCTAGATGGTTTTTAAAACTAGGACAGCTATACCCCTTTCGAATGTTAAAAATTATTTATCTCCCTATAATTAAAAAGCTTAGTATATTAGTTTATAGACAAAGATTATCCGCAAAAATTGTGAAAAATAACTTAAATGGTGATTTTATTAACGACACAAAACATGGAGGCATGCGAGTTGTTGGCATTGGACGACGGTGGCACCGTATTGATTACCACAGAAATAAAAAGTAATGACATAAACTGGTCTGCGTTGCCTAAATCAATATGAGGAGTTTACTGTTAATTTACAAGTGTTATTTTACTACAAAATATTTGTTTAAAAAAATCACTTAAAATATATTTTCTACTGAGATTATAATCATTGTGGAATTAAACAAATTACTTCCACAATTTAATCTCTTCTTAAACTTCATATATGGTTATGTTTTATTAGCTGCATACTTTAATATTATTTCCCATATTCTTAGTATTTACAGAAATTAAAGTATGTTGTTGTGTTATGGAACCAAGGAAGAAGTGTCACTTCATGCAGGAAGAATATTTGTAAATCAAAAAATTCGGTGTACCATTTTTATGTATATACAAATAATAATAGATGTATGACACTTTATTTCGTATAAGAAAGATATGGAATGTATTATTGAAACGAAGACAGTCATCCAACTCTCATTTTGTTTGTAGTAAATGTGATAACCATTGATCAAATAGATATTATGTCGTATAATATTTCGCCTCGTCACTAATTGCACTGTGGGGGAAAGGAATTTTTTTCATTTTTCTCCTTGCCTCGCTTAGGAGAAAGAAAACGAGCCGGTGTAATGGATATGATGTTCAGAGAATTACTAGTAAGAAAGTAATTATAACTTAATATTTTAGGAATATGATACGCTTAGAAATTATAATAATAAAAACACTATTTGTTTTAAAATTATTAAGTGTTACCAATGTATAACTTATTGCATCGGTCGAAATTTCTGTATAAAAATATTAGGTGATTCCATTTGCTTTTAATTTAGAAAAAAAAAACAAGATACTTTGCCCAATCGATGCGAGTATGGACAAGCTAGCTTAATGACACCTAAGACTCGCGAGTATTCACTTAAATAAAACTAATATTTGTCGGATTACTACGCGTATTTTATTATGTTTTTAAAAAAGGACATACTCCCGACGTTAAGTTTACTTTTCAGTAACCGTGACTTGGGCAGACGAGATGTGAGTGTCTGTCAGTTGGTCCTGTTATTTATCATCTTGATTTTCTAGCGTACCGCTCTCGATGCCTGCAGAATATCGTGTGTCGTGAGGTCCTGCGGTCTTTAATAATATCACTTGATTTGTTGTCACAATATTAAAAAATACGGTTATATGATAACAAAAATATAATAATAATATTTTTCAACTTAGTACTTTTTTTGTCACTAAATACTTAATATCCTTAGGCTTTCGTTATTCACAGGGACATCATTTTAAAGCACATTTGTACTTGCACAATAAACGAGAGATTTTTTATTTTCATAACAAATATAAAAATAGCTGTTAGTTTAATATGTTTTACATAACGCTAATGGTCTTTTAGATCTTAGTTTATTTATCTTATATACATAGTAACGTATTCATTTAAAAGTTATAACATTCAAAATAGAGTTATTTATAAAAGGGCTAAGCCGATTTGCGGCGAGGATTGTTACTATGACCTTCCCGCGGTACTGATCTAACAAGGAGATTAAAACTAGAGTAATGGATGTTCAATAAAGAAAAAGATTTGTTCAATAGTATTTATACTATTTTTGTGAAAGATTATTTACATTTAAATCCATCAATAGATAGGACGCAAAATGTAAATATCTAGAAAGTTTACACAGAAAAATATTATTGATAAAATCAGAAATTCCTGCACTATATACACAAAAAGGACACAATATACATAGTTCACTTTCTAATTTAAGCTGCCACAACTGATGTCTTAGATACTATCATATTTCACACAATCAACGCGAATCAATGAATCGTTTGTTTAAGGAACAAAATTATACTTTAGCGGTTAAGTATATTTAGGCTCTAGTAATTATCAAAGATAAAAATACACACAATATATAAATATATAACTATCTCCTTTTTTTATACATTAAACCGAAGATTGTCATCTAACATGCACTTAGATGTCTTATTTATTAAGGAGACCAATTGATGAAACACGTAAAGGGAGTTTGAAACTATTCATATACATGCTATCATATTTAGTATATTATATGTCAACAAAATATATCCGTAACCGTCTTAAAATATAAGATAATCATAGAAAAATTTGAAGCAAAGTTGCGAGAGCTCTTATAGATCTTGCATCAGCAAAGAACTTATTATATTTAATACAAAATGTACACTGGACCCTCTGTCACGTAGAAAAAGGATAAATTTCTTATAAAAGTACCAATTTTCAGAACTGACTAACTAACTTCGGTTATATTTTGATAAAAATTTAAACTTTCGATAATATAAGGCAAAGTCAATTACATGATAAGAAAAATATTAAGCAATATATTAAAGCTCAAAACGATAATAGAAAAAAAAAGATATAAGTAACAAGGTAGATTTTTATAGCGTAAGCGCTAAGCCGAAACGGGAAACTTTCTTCTAACATGAATTGTGAATTCATCGAATTCATTTTTTTAATAAAATATAAATAGATTTCTCCGTAGAACATTACGTAATTATAGTCCTGATACTATAATAAAGCTATTGTTATACTTTTCATGAATTCGTGAATTTAACACAATCTCTGCTTTTATCTACAAAAGCAAAGATTGAGTTAAATTCACGATGAAATGTTTTCCAACGAAACATTATATTTAACAAGTGTAATTTTATTTTGATTGTCTGGTAACAGCGAAATGAGGATTAACCTTTTTTTAATTAAGAAGGACATTTTTGTCGCCTCTTGTTAATCCGTCTGAAATGAAAAATGTAGTTAAATTATGCCGTGTAAATGTGATTTAGTAACAATTTCACAGCGGACGTCAAAAAATTATTGTAGCATTAAATTTATTTGAATTGCGTTGTCGACATTCCCGTTAAGGTTCAATTTATTTTTTAAATGAATTATATTTTACTGTAATATAAATTCGAAAATAATATAAAATAAAATATCCGAGAACAATTTATTAGAAGTTATCAGTGACTGAGTACTCTCTGCCGAGCGATTAGCGAAGATAAATGTTTCATGAATCAGATGGGTTCCAACATTTAATCGTAACAGATATTACTGAATCACCTTGGAATTATCGATATTAATGGAATAACTTATAATAATATTGCAGAACAGTTTTGGTAATTTGAAAGCCGAGACAAATATCTTTATAAATGAAATACGTTTATCTTGATAACGAGATATTGTGGACATCCAGAAAATTAACCTCTTAAGGTAAGATAATACAAACTTCAGTATGGTAAAGATAACAAAGGAAACTATTACAATGATGACTTTATGGATTGTTAAGTAAGTCATTTCATTATTCATATAATAGTTCCTTTATTATTTTTTTAAAACATTAAAATAAATATGTAAGTTTTCTTTTATAGTTTTCTTTAAGTAATTTTCTTACGTTTAGTTTGACAGTGTTATTAAACCGTAATTATGTATTTAATACGAAGAACATGTTTTCCTCCAGTTTAATGTCTCTAATTACGAATGAAATCGTCGTTTAACGTACAAAGTATGTTTATGTACAAATACTAATTTCTTGACTAGATAAATATTATACAAAAAGTGGATGTGTTAGTAAATTATTTTTTACCTATTTTTAGAATTTGATTCTAATAAGAGCATTTTTATGTTTTGAGATCACAATTCTTATCTCTATAATAAACAAGGTTTTAAGTTGTGGGAATCACTGCTGCTGCTGCTGCTGCTGCTGAAAAGACATACTAATTAGTAAACCTAACACCTAACCTAACAGCTACCAAGGCCTTCAAAGAAAAGTCATAGGAATTTCTTCTATTATCTCGGAGCTGTTCTTTCAGCACACTCCACTTACACCTTCTCCTTGGATTACCTCCTTGGAACCAAAGAGTAATTATCGTTTTTTATACTCTTAAATATTGACCCCACATCATTTTTGTGATTTTTACAATTTAAAACTTTTGACTCCATCATCCCTTCCTTTAACAATTTTTCCAGCACCGTCTTCTTTTATTGAATATCGTATTATAACCTCAAGCCTCCAGAAAATTTTCCATCTTATAAGTTTCTTACTAAAGTCTTACTCACCAAATAAAACGCACTTATGACGGGCCTTAAAATATATTTCATGTGAATTAGAGAATTTTATTTCTCACATTTCGCCATTATATTTCATCTCTATTGAAATGACTAGAGCCAGGGTAAAAATTTTGAGAAATATTGAACGTCACCATGTTTATAATAAAATGTTGTTATAAAATTTAATTATTTTCTTACTTGAGTGTACACACATTATTCAAGGCTTAAATTATATTAATAGATTGTCAAGAATACTGAAATGGGTTCAATGTCATAATGTATTTTGTTTATGAAGTCTTGACAGAAGGAATTAATAATAAAATA
>DVQP01000981.1:0-17958 GCA_018231745.1 Danaus eresimus | reverse complement strand
GTCTACACCCACTGTAGGTCTATTGACGAATGTGGATATATATCCACATTTTATATAAAATAAGAACGACTATTCTAAAACAAAGGTTTTCGGTAATTATCATCTTTAACAATATAATATTCTTATAGAAAAAATATCTCCAAAAATTTATATGGAATACTTAAACAATTGCGCAGAATAATGATCCCAAAGTTGAGAGACGTCAGCATATTGGTATATATAATTCTCATTGTGCTGTCACTGAACTAATAGACAGTCAAAATAATCCGCTATCCATTATTATAAGCATTCGACCGTTGGAATGATGTCGACGTTATGGAAATACCATTTTTCATATCCTATTCAGCATCATATATAATTCACACAAATTATAATGGACCAATAATTACAGAACAAAAGTTCGTATTCTCTTTTGTGTCTTGTATTAAGCGTTAGAGTAAAAGAATAATATTCCATTGAAAAATATTATACATACTTTTTATATTTAACTGAATAAATCTTTACTTTGGGCTGCCATGTAGTTGTACTTTAGTCTCAAAGCATTGTGAACAAAAAACAAAAAAAAAAATAAAAACCTTATTAAGCCTTTACCAAGAAAGATGTACTTAATTTCTTAAATAGGTATATATGTAATCTGTGGCTGATGAACTGTTTAACTTATCTTAGTGCATCCTACAAGAGACATTCAGTTAAAGTTTCTGTAAAGTTTGCTCTAAATAAACGTGGGAACGTCGGTAGTACAATTATAACACCCACTCTGTTACAGGACACGAATGCAACCTACTTTAGTTGGTAAATATTATAAAATAACATATGAAAGAGATTGCAAAGAGACATTTTTTAAGAAAAATAGTATGATTTGTGAAGTTAAAATATTTTATTTATTTAGCTTACATCGCAATATTATTTTTAAAAACCGTTTCTATATTTTACTTCCAAGATGGAATCATATTCATAATTATTTCTTTTATTTTCTTTTGTGCATAAAAATACACTTGGAATACAGTTCAAACCCAATTGAAAGATTAAATTAGCTAAAACTAAGTTTGAGAAAGTATAAAAAAATCAATAGTATATAAGTTTCATATTATGCGAGTCTTGTATCTCGAAACACGTTTCTTGTCTTTATCTTGTGATAGAAAATATTATTACCAGTAGAAAAACATTGCATAGAGAATTTCATTTCATATATTTATATCTACGGGATTTAAAGTTACAATAGTGATATAGAGTCAGATAATCAAGTATAGAAACACAGGATACACAGAAGACAATTGGAAGCGTTGCAGCGTCAAATGAGAATTAGAGCAAGCCGCGAGCCAATCTTCAGTTCAATTTGTTTTAATATAGAAACAAGAAACACGTTCCGACTAAATCTTGTTATTTGAATAATAATAATAGTCACAAAATGTAATTATTTAAATTCGTGTTTTACCACTTAAATAACATTATTTCTGCCATTTTCAGTTCAAAAAAAGAATTTAAAATAATTTAATTTGATATTTTAAATGAACGACGTATTAATGTACAGTAATATTTTTACCGACTAGTGTGTGTGGGCACAAACGCAAATTATAGTATGAGAACCGCTAGCTATCAAGTAACAGGCACATATTTTGATGTGCATTGAACAGCAGACAAGTGAAATTCATGAAGCCAAATAGGAACGTATGAATATAAAATAGCAATTGGAGAACGTACGTTATGAATAAACGGAATGGCAGCAAAGTATAAGGCCTTTTACGAACCGAGCCGTTATATATACGTTGAGGTTGTTTTACGATTACTTTTACCTGCATTAGCAACAGAGCGACGTTTTTAGCTGTAACCTCAAATTATACATACTAAAATATTGCGGCTGAATCATTTATTATTATGTCACATACACACATTGACGACCGAAGAATGTTCTGTAATTATACCTTCATCTCACATGGCATGAATTACTAAGTAGTCAACGAAATAAAACGGATTAAAAAATGCATTCATTATTCAAAGAAAAGGCGTATGGTGGGGGCACTATTTAATTATCCTGCGGCGGAAATGCGAGGCGGGGTCGATTTGACCCCACCCGCGGTCAAAATGGCCGCCCGTGTTACAATTACACTCCTTTATCAATCTACGGAAGTCAGCACTTTAAATATTTAAAAAACGAAATTACCATAATTGCTGCGAGCTCTCCCCATTGTATACATCCACTGTGTAAATTCAACATAAAAGTAACGAGAACGATTACAATAGCTTTACATATGTATTAAAAAAAAAAGTAACTAAATGGAAGGTTACTTTTAATCAATATGACAAGAAAATTCAATGATCTTAATCTGTGTACATTTTATCAATAAATTCATTAATTGTATTGTTTATGATCTGTCAGGTTGATTGACATTAAGTAAGTTAGCGTAGATAATCGTAATCCCACGCGATCGAATCTCGATAACACAAGACTATCCCGAACAGACGGGAAAGGAAAATGTAATTAAATTTGAAATAATATTTATGGAACAATTCAAAGCAAAACTGTACGAATATAATAATTTATTTACATTATAAGTCCATAAAGAAATGTGTAAATTACCAAAAATGTTAAAGTTTATGCATATATATTTTTTCTTACAACACTTTTTTCACCAATAAAATTCATAAAGGTACAATATCCAGTTATTGGATTATAAGATCACACGCGTTGATATCTTTTACAAAGACGGACGAAAGCATTTCTTATCCCTATCACCTACACGTTAATTCTTTATCGAGTCAATATAAATTAAATTATTACTCTCATAAAGTAGCCATGAATTCTAAATGAATTAAAAACCCTTCGGATGCAGTTTCGTATCAATCTTAATTAATTCCAAAACGAAAGACAGTGAATAAATAAATTTAAATATAAAAGAGCGAATAATATATTTTAATTACATCTGATTGCGATCGGGGTTACTTGCGTGACATTCACGAACGAGTAATCTTAATAAGGTTAACTCAAAAATACCACTGAGAACAAAACAATTAATCAAATACAACCTGACGCTTAATAATATTTTTATTTTGCTTTCTCATGCTTTTTATTTCTTTTAAAGGCATCATTAATTTGATTGGCTGTTTACGAATGCTGTGAAGCATTAAAACCGCTTTAATAAAACAAAAACGTAAAAAATATAAATAATTTTAAACGTATAGTCTATAAAAGAAACACTTATAAAAAATGTTGAACCCATTTTTATTAATAATTTAAAATTATATAAATTAGGTAAATAAATAATTGAATTTATTATAAGCTGAAATGCTTGCAATTGTATTCTTCTTATATAAACATTCAGATAAAGCGCGGGCGCCGCTTTCATGGAGTACCCCAAAACGCATTGTGTAATGGAGCAAGATAAATCAACAGCGTCACACGCACGTACAACCTCGATCTCAGTTGACCGTTTGTCAATTAAATATATTGATTAAATACTTCGAAGCGTTATTACACCGTTTCATAAACGGCACTTATGATTTTTATTGTAAATTTAAGTCAAAAACGTAACTGATTTGCTTATAATTTTATTTTCCTAGTTTATCAATTCCATTATGGTAGAAATACCTTTGTTTCTATCTTTTTAAAAGTCCATATGTGCTAATAATCATCTATTAATAAACTTTTAACTTTTTTCCTGGGGTCCACTTTCCCGTTGTTTGAGCATTTAGATTCAAAACTATTAAATTTTTTACCTAGCAGAACCATTGCTAAAACCTATTTTTGTATAATACCAGACTCATTTAGTTAGCTAGTTAAATACTTATAGGTAATAAACTAAGGATAAGGTACTGAAATCAGTAAAGAGAGTAAGTAGACCTATAGAACTACGCACTCTATCGTAGTTTCCAAATGTCTAACTTGTTTAGTACTAAAAGGCAAGCTTGAGAACAATTATCTTAAAATACATTCCAGTAACAAGAGGAAAGTAAATTTACATACAACCCGACTCTCAAATGCTCAATGGCTCAAATCTAAGTAAGAATTACCTTGCATCCTGACCCATTCAAATCTTCATATTAACCATAAATTATCTTACTTCGTAATTATTATAAATGTACTTAATTTCCATCTAATTGTCGATTAAAATCTGAACGAAACTTAAAAAATGCAATTCAAGATTAAGCACCAACATGGCCCTCCTACGTTTTAAGTAGAAACAATAAATTCATCGACACTAATTGGTGGTTTTCTCCCATTTATCAGCTCATTACATCACAGTAGCGCGAATAAAATAAAATATGTGTGCAGAGCAGTCCGTGCGCCTTGGGCAGATCATTCGCATGCGATAAGCCACATCGTAAAGTCAAGGAACAGCCCTGCCAAACCACAGAACTGATTATGTGCTTTAATCAGTTGTAAGCCTACGTGTCCAAAGATCTTCATATCTCATAAAACCAATTCCTACCAAAATAATTGGAAGATTGGAAATATTTTGCTTATCGTTTTATTATTGACATACGTATAATATACCTATAGATATCAATATTTTCAAAGCCATAATTTCAAGCTTTAAAAATTACGTAACTATATTTCACATTAATTTTTAAACACAAAGATATGGTCAACGTTAGAAACAAAGAAATTTGAAAGAATATTGCCTATATGTCTTGTCCTGCCTTGAATAAATATTGAAGTACCAAAAACTGTTTAATATATTTTTTCAAAGAAAATTATAAGGAAAGATATTTATGTCATGGTACTTAACTTTTAAAAACTGCAGTGTTAACTCTCATGAACAAATATAATTAAAATAATTGTACGTAGTTTGAAACCCTTTTGTTTTTGTCTTCATTCTACATTATTTTTAATAATAAAAGCTCACACCACAGTTTAAAGGCGAAATAAACTACGGATATAATATTTAATATATTAAATGAAGTAAATGAGTTTTGTTAATATCACTAAAACAAAAAAATGGGCCCTATCAAAAAAAAAGGATTTAAAAAATACTCATAAGAGGATTTTATATTTGAACAGATTTGTATACAAGTACTATTAAATTAACAGTCTTAGAAGTTTTTTCTTTGAGTTCAGCTAACTTGCACTTATTGATGATGATGATGATGATCATGATAATGATATTAAACCGGTTGCCAGTTTCAGTTAAGAAACTTAAAGATGCACAAGTAATCCACTTATGTAGCGAAAACCTTATCAAAAATCATAGAGTTTGTCAGTCAATTAACATACTTCCATTCTAAATTATTACTTTATATTGACACCTACAAAAAAGTTACAGCACCCGAAACTAGTACTGAAAAATTTAACAGCTATAAAAAAAAAACACTTTTTCAAAGTACGTTTTATACCAACAAAATTTTATATTGCGTTGAAGTATCTAATTGAAATTAACGTGATATTTAGTTAAGTATAGTAAAAATAACCGGAAAAAAACATATTATAAAAATTATTTGCCATAATCCATTTGTCCCAATAGCTGTTTCCAAAGCACGAAAGCGAGCCGACACAACCACTCGTAATGGGTCCACAATTCCTTTATAACATTCTATTTATGAGAAAATAAAAGGTCTCAAATTTACATAGTACTGAGAAACCGTCGAGTTATAGAAGTCTGTAGAATACATTACGTCTCTTTTCATCATGTTGGCATCAGGATGTGCAATATAAGAGAGAGTAGGAAAGAAATCTAACGTGACGCGGTAAATGCAATGGTAAATGTCAACCATAACAGAATTCAATTTCATTTTCAACATCGGTTTATGCGCGTGAGTAACAATGCTCGTGAGCATTGTTTCCTTTCGATCGTAACTCGGCAGAAATACTGAAATCAATAAGAGATTAATAGTTTAGATAGATATCTGGAAACATAAAATTATAGAATGAACATATTCATTTAACCAATTCAAAATATTATTGACATTAAATTGCACTTATAAACTGAATAAATGTTATATTTATAGTGCAACAGAGACAAGAAGGTGCAGTTAATAAAATTAAACATGAAATGTCATTTGTTCATTACACATACTTGTTGTTATTTAAGTTCATTAATAAAACAAAATAAAATGCAAAAAAAGATATTTATTTGAACGACTTCAATGTCGTAGTTTGCATTGGTATAGCAGTCAAAATGCAGTGTCGCAACTTGAACAGAACTAGAGCAAAAGTGTATAAATGTAAATTATGCAGACTTAGCTAAAGCTTTGCGAGCGTTTATGTGCTTTTACCTTAGAAGTTGAGACACGTTTATAATGTAATACTACTTTGACATTTTATTATTCTGAACCAAAAATACGAATAAAGAATATATTTTAAACAAAAATTGGTCAGATAATAAAGGCATATTTTTTCTATCATGTATATAATTTCTACTGCTTATATAATATGTAGGTACTAGAAGCTCTTGATGTATAACATAAAAGCAGTCTATAGCAATTGATAGTCATGCAGGCAAACGACACCGTAACTAACTTGATTAAAAGCGGCTTTATCGAACATCCACGTAACAATAGATGAAAACAGAAGCATACATAATCAACACTCAGTAACAAACAATGAATTTGTATACGATGTCTCGATCGGGATAAGATTATAAGAAGAGTGTGGACAAAATACGTTACATATGTGTATTACACTCATATATATATATTGTTTAAGAACATAATATGCATTAAGAAAGATGAATCGCAACCTAGCTAACAAACAGAAAAAAATTGTTTTTTTTTTATAAAGTTTTATTGTAACTTTTTTACATTTTATACTTTAAAGTAAACGTTATCATTTTAACAATGGACAAAAGAAAGAGAGTTTGTAAAAATGTGTAAAAGCATAATTAGAATAAAATTATAAAAAATCAAGTTACAGCATAACAGGCTGGACGTCAAACAAGCAATGCATCTAAGTAAATAGTGTAGGCCATAACATGACCGACTAATGTGTGTTTTGACACTGAAAAATTACAACTTCCATGCCGGCAGCAATGTGGCGGAATGTTTAGCTAATGTACGGCTGTCAATCGCATATTTTGACGTACGGAATCAATTTGCGCCATCTCATGGTCGGAAGAGAATTTTTAATGTGCTAGCTGCGCTTAGTCACCACCCAAAATTAATTCATCACTATGATATCTTTGATATTTGAATGGCTGTTGTACTCGGAATAACTACATATTTACGATGTTGCCATGCATGTGTAGAGTATACGAAGAATATATGAAATAATAATCAATATTCAACATAACAAATGTTACTGACTTGAAAAGCACATCAAGTAGCTGGTTATTCAAAGACCTGTAATATACATAAAATGTATAAGCGCTTAATAAATTCCTAAGCACTGTGAGCCGTCTGTCTAGCCCTACATGCAAATCAAGTCACGGTCCGACCTAAATTACGTCTCCGTTTCATCTAGCTTCGAATGACTCAGTAGCAAATAATGAGCCAATTACGTCTATCATACAATAACACCAATGCAATCATCTCGCAATTTATGATAATGTTGAAACTAAGATGTTTTGGGAAGACTATTATAAACACATTTAGCACTACCTGTTAGTCACCCAAAATAATTAAATAATCATTATTCAAATGCCTTAAATGTGTACATTTAACTACCATTCTCTAAAGTATCTGTCTATTCTAAGGTTATCCGCGATAGAGAACACAAAATAAACAGTTCTATGACGTAGTTTTCAATACTATACCGAAAACATATTTAAAGAGAACTCGACTCGCTAAACAAATTTTTTTACATATCACTTTTTTATTTTAAATTACCTAATCAATTAAACCGAACTAGTTGAAGCCAAAAACAGTTGTAATCAGTACCAAAAACATTTTATTTAAAAAATATAAAAAAAACATTAAAGCAAACTACTACAGCGTTACATTTTTGACTAAGTAACATACCATTACATAAGAAAAATAAAAAAATAATTAACCTTTGCATAAAATATTACAAAATGAACGAGATATAAACTAGATTTTCCAAAACCAGCATTAACTGTGACAGACTTTCCACTGAATAAAGTTAGGTATTCTAGGACCAAATTATACTGGACCGTCAAGTTTATTATTAAATTGCCAGCATTAGGTTTGAACGTGGTCTATTTGTCACCGCGCGCTCTAGTTTCGTCGACACGCCACAGTCATGGGAAGTCGTTACGAATAGATTACATTCTATGACATCGAACAACCTAAATTAACTTCGTCTTAACAATCGTCTTGAACATAACGGCATAGCCTAATAATGCATACAATGTCGCCTTTCATAGGCATATCTGAATATAAATTCATACCAAAAGGAAACAATGAAGAAAGAACATATTATTCTTTAAATTAAATATTTAAAATTTTCTATAACGACAAAGCTCATACTCAATTAAAGGTGAATATACAGAAAAATCAGTAGTTTCCGAGTGCGCTTAATATAGCAACAGGATAAAATGTGACAGAATACTTTAAGTGTAAATAACATAACAGTAACCATAACATAGTAACATAAGTTAAATTTTGCATAAAACAGACTTTTTCCTGAATATTTATGTTCAAAGGTAAAGTTTAGACATCTACATGAATATTGTTGGTCTTTGATACCCTTCACCTCTACGAAAATATACATCGTACAAATTGATAAAGATGCAAAATCACGTCGTATGTCAATGTATAATATGTAACCGGCCTAAAGGAAACGTTGGTTCTTTTCATCCGTAATCTATTTAAGGCTGATATACAAAATTATCTCCAACACATATGAAGTTTGCACGCCGGCAATCAATCATAGCGGCTAAAGGGGCGCGGAAAGCCCGCCACTGTGTAAACCGAAGGAAGGAACTCTTACGAAAGAAGCTAAGAATAATACAACACCAATCAATCATAGATTTTGTGACGATCGATCATAAATTTCCAATAAAAAGTAATATATAATTTAATTATGCATTAACACTTAATGAAATGAATTCGAGGCTTTTGAAATAAGACAGTTATTTAATGTATATTAAAATATTTTCTTAAACCTGTAGCGAATGAAAATGATTTCACATAAGATTGAACCCAAGAGTGGCATGTCGACTGAATCGGTAGTATTGATCTCTCTTCCGCGAAGAGCGGTAGCTTCCAAACCAGTAAAAGGCACGACAAGTGCACAAAGGACGTCGATACAAAGCATTGTAAAAGATTTTAGCAGGCAACTACCTTAAGCACTCGCTTATACTCACAATTACCTCATCTTAACCGCACATGCAAATTAACATGTTTTATTCACTCCCGTTATAAAATAAAAATATAAATAGACATTTATGTTAAGTTTTAATATAAATTAAATTTACTTTAATTAATTATTGCAAATGTATTTCAATTCATATCCTATTTAACTTCTCATTACAAATGATCATAAAATCAATATACCAACAACTCGCATTATCAGTGACAGACAATAAAATTTTATGGCGCATGCGAAATAAACATCTTTTAGTAAGGGAACTATGGCTTTTTTGATACAGATCTGGACAAGACTAGGAGGTTTACTAAGGTAAAAAGTACACGAGACTATTTCTATTTTATAGAAATTACCGCGAAAGAATCCAATAGCACCTAGTGAGGTGAACTATAAGCCCACCTCGTTAACGTTGAAAACATTTTTATCTTCTATCAGCAATATATTAAAAGAAATCGTCGGAGAGATTTAAAGAAAATAAACGGTTATAGCAACTACGTACGGCAAAACAATAAAATTAAATCCATATTCAATAAAGCGAACATATTTTTTATCAGTCTTTATTCAAACATGGACATAACAGGTTAGCTAGCCGACCGTACTAATTTAGCAGAGTTAGCTAATTTATCCGGCATTTAGCCGGTGGTAAACGTGAGATCCATATCAGTTAGCGCAGTAGAGCTGAAGCTCGCATCGCAATCGTGGCGGGCGGGCCTTCGAGACGTCTGCACGAAACTGTAAAACAATTATTTATTACACTGCCGATTAACTTATATGGCAAAATGTTTATTATCGTTTGTATTTTATCTTGTTTCTCTGAATGCAGCGCCGTGCCATAACCATAATAACGCATTAATCAAAAAATATACCGCTATAAATATTTTTATTATATTTTTAATTTATAATAGCAAGGAATTTATAAATATTAAAATACATCTTAGTCACATTCCGGTTATAATCCTGTATATAAGTTCAATGTAAAGCTCGATACAGAGAGAATATTTAAATTATCGAGAAGCTAGATCCTCGATCCATAATCACAACGTTCATTTGTAACCGGCTAACAGTACAAGAAAATATCTCTATCAGATAGGCGACGCTGGCTCAATATTATTCAGAACTGCGAAAAACAATCGTGGCTCGTTAAACTAAGATAGGGGATTCCCGATTAACTTAATGCATGGGCTTCTCTTATCTAACTTGAATTTTATTATATCCTTTACATCCTTAGAATAACATTTTGACTTTATTACGAATAATAGTAAAAGTGCTTTGTATGTACACCATTGTTGTTAAAAAATACGAGCAAATAGTAAATACAATTATAAAAATAAATAGTTATAAGAGACTTCAAAAGAAAACTAACCCGCAGTCTAATTACTAAATGTTGTAAATAAAACTTTCTTGTAAATGTATCAATCCAAGGAGGTATAGGTCGAGCTATCGCCTGATGCTAATGAGGCCGACCGGTTAAAGGGACAATTGGATGCCAGTACTGAAGATTTTCTTTAAGACGTTTAAGGCTCTATTTCAAGTGAAGGTAAGACGTTGATTAATCGCCCATCGACTTTGTTGGAATTGTGCTACTGTGTTGCGAATTCAATTGAAAATTTAAATTGGTCGCCGTTGAAGGTAAGAAAACGTGTTCCCACTAAAGTAAGAGTAAATCAAGTCTGTCTAATGAAGCAAGGCGTACAAATAGGTGAAGCCGGGTTCGTTCGATGCTTACATCAATTTCCTGGTAATAAACATTAAACAAACGGACGGGTCGTGTCGTGAACGTCACTGTTGCGCAAGGCAATTAGATCGACATTTGGCGGGTGACAGCGCGGTAGGGTTACCAATAATATTGTATGTTACCTAACATCCACTCTCTGCTTGAGCTCGAGACCAGAGCTTGACATAAATTATGTATCGCCTTTAATTTATAGCGCTAAACTAAATCGATTTTGCTTATTAATTATTCATTGTTATTTCAATAATTTTGTGAATGATTAATTGATAACGTTTAGTTGTTAGTCGTAATTAGGTATTGTCAATAAATAACTTATTTGCACAGTACATCTGGTTCAAGTAAAAAGGGCATAAAAAGTCAGTTCAATAAATCTATTCGCACAACTATCAAAGCGCTGTATACAAATACGAAATTGATTGCTTCGTGTGGCGAGTGACATTTCGGTATCCACACGGACACGTTTAGGGGAGAGGCCAGGGTGGAGGGGGAGTACTTCACAGTGACATTTGAATAGCTCTGTCCGGGCATGTACTGGCACCCGACGACGACCAACGAGAGGCGACAATGTTCCCAGGACAACAAACAACCTTCCTATTGAAAAGAAAATTTACTTTATTCGAAGCTTAACAATGCAACTCCTTATTTTTGAAGCAGCCAACGACTCGGTGCGCTCGTAATGCAAATCTGTTTTCAAGAAGCACAGAAAAGTATTTTAAGAGAAGACGATATAATGAAATTTATCAAAAGCATACTCCTGAAGTAAATTATTTTATTATTTATATCAAGTATCTTCAACATAAATTTTTAGAGATTCACTCCAACCATAATAAATTCATTTTAATAGCCTTTGTGCTTTTATTTATAAAAAAAATACCACTAAAATCATTAAAATATTGTATATCTTTGTTATTAATTTAAATAAAAATGTCTGATAGTGTTAATTAAACGTAAGAGTAACATAGCATTTCACAACTCATTCAATTTCTGCCTTTTTGAAAAACCCAGCCCGAAACAGCTTTAACAAAATTAAAATTATGAAAAAAATCAGACTTGTTTAATTATACCACGAAACAAGATAATCTTACTTCTTTGTGTGAATTTATATGACATTATTTGCAATTATTGAAGATTTATAGAATTTATGAAATAATACTGCAAATCAATTTTAATGGCAACAGTGTTAACAATATATTATCCATACTAAAATTATGGTTCACCATATTTCATACATTAAAAGCATTACAGCGTTCTGCATTAGATTATCTATTTGTGATACGTGTACTGAAATAATGTTATAGCTATGCGTTAACTGCTATAGAGAGCGCGTTAGTAAAATACTAAAATAATATCACATTAGAACAAAGAGCTACGTGACTTACAGTTTTAGGTTTATCTTTCACATAAAATTCATTTATTATACCACTGAAATTCAAATTCTTAGAGTAATATTTAACGCATATATGTTTTAATTTAATTAAAAATATTAAGAGATAATTTTGTAACTTTATTTATACTTTACCTAGGTGAAAATTTTAAAAGAATTACCGTTTCTGACGACTTATTAATATTGCTATTATAATAACTGAATCAAACTAAAACAAAACAGATATTTCTTTAATATTTCTCTGATGGTTTTACGGAGAACATAGAATAATAGTGTTTTAAAACAATCAGAATAATGTTTTAAAACAAAATCAATCAGAATAAGCACAGAGAATATTCTAAATAGTATAGCATTATTTTCAAGGTACTTAATATATATAGTAATCTTGGATAGAATATAATTCTTTCAAGTATTTAAATCGGCAAAATGATTGAAAAATAAGTGATCAAATTAAACTGTTTTTTTCTTCTGAAGATAGCTTGTCATTTAATGGTTATATAATAATCCAAAATAACTCAGAAAAGTAATGCTCAGTAGTAAACTATGGTCATAAAATTTTTTCTTATCTGTTTGTCTTGCGTACGCACAAAAACAAATTAATGGGTTTTGATGGGATATCAACAGTTTGGTAATTAATGGCCGAATCGTTTACTTTATCTTGGCCATGCTCCACCGAATTTCGTTAATAGATTCCGACGGAATTGCGGTCGTACTAGTTAAAAATATTTTGTTATATAACACCACCAAAGTCCATCGTGAAACGACAAAAATAAATCAAGTTTTTATAGTATTCGCGTGCGGAATTACATATCAATCAAAGGTTTTACAGACACCAATTAATTTTAGTAACAAAAATAATAGCTTGTCGTAATGTAAGCCATAACGATACAATTTATACTATATATTATATATCAATTAGAACACATCCGATTTCCGTCAATAAAATCTATATAATAACTTTTTGTTCACATATATTAAGATCAATGACCCACTTCTCATATAGCAGATGACACAAACTAAAAAATAAAAACATATGTTCATTACTGACATTGGTGTAACAGTTGCGAATCGATTAGACGCTGTTACCACGAGCGACATGCCATATGCTTGAGCCTTATAAAAAAGCATTGACTAAAATATACTTACCTTTGATATGTCAAAGAAATTAAACAATTATAATATACACAACGATCCATAGCTAATTAATACCTTTATGTCCAATACAATAAAAGGAACAAAATACAAAAACTTAAAAAGTATACTAACCTGAATATATCCGTACTTGGAAGTTGAATTTTCTAATTATCTTAGTTAAGATTATATTATCAGATGGAAAAGTCATATTTTCTTTTGTATATCTTTGCAATTAAATCAAAGGATTTATTAAAAGTAATAAGGCAATAAATCAAAGAAACGACAATTCGATAGACAATACGAATTATTATAAGAAAACTGTATGGTAAAGGGCAAGAGTTCCATTCACCACCAGAACCGCTAATTGCCGCACCTCCAACATAAAAACAATTAACAGTTAAACCTTAACAATAGCCTCATATATTATTTCATGAATACAGTTACAATGCATCTAGCACACACTAGAAAGTTTAGTGCACTCAAATAGCATTATGTTAGACAATAAGCTACACAGATATACAAAAGGAATTATAACTCTTACATCAGATATTACTTATCCTCGATATTGTATGGTATATTCGGTAATATTTACATAAAGAGCAGAGGAAAATTTGAACTATTTAAATTTTCTGTTACTTAAATAAAGGAGAAACGACTGAGTATTATAAAATATTGAGCTAAACAGCAGTATTCATGGAAACGACTTAACAAGGGCTCATAACAAAAGTAATACACGATTCACAAAGGCTTCCAAAACGAAACACGACTGCACTATTTTACTTTGACAATCAAATTCTATTTAGTGTACCCTCAAATGTTTAACACAAAACTCAAATTTATATTTAAAAGAACGAATTCGATTAATTTTCTGTTTAGTAAACAGGTCTTAAACATTTCACCCAACAGTACATTGGCATTCATCATGTGTAGTGTAATCGTCACGATTATCAACAATATATATAACATTGACACGACAACCATCGAGCTGAATATAAATTATACAAATATAAGGGTCATGATAGACCCATAGCAAGCTTTAACAAATACCCATTATTTGTATTAAGCTTTGTTTCCTACAAAATGCGTGAAATGGTTTGCATACATCCAATCACGGAACTGTATGCATAGATGATGAATTAAATATATTTTATGATAATATACTTTATTTTAAAATTTGACATAGTCTTGAATAAAAGAAGTAACGAATAGTATTGTATATCTACTCTATTGGTACAATAAAAATCTTCGTATGATTAGTAAGTTAAAACAGGAATTATAAATGCAAGAGCTTAGACTAGTTCTCGTAATCGCCAACGATTGTGTCATTTAAATTGCATTACAACTGTAACGCATAAATTTCAAGATTGAATTAGCGGTGTTTATGTTGTAAGTATTTAGTTCTATTTGTAGCAACTGTGCACTAAATTACATTTTAATGAAATTGTTTCGCATTAATTGATATTATTTAAAAGTGAAATAAATAATAATGTGAAAGAAATACATTTTTATATATTTCTTGTTAATAATATACCTATTATTAAAGGGAAATATATGCTATCCTAATCAAAACGCTATTGAAATGGGACCTGCATTTTCTAGAGTTTTTAACTCTCGAAGTTTTAATATCTTTATTATAATCTTAAGAGTGCACATAATGAACATTTAAGTTCCTTGTTTTGAAATGAATGTATTTTTAGGATAATTCTTAAATTTTTATACATAACTACAAATGTCGGTCAAAAAAGTTAACAAATGTCGGTCTATCAATATTGATAAATTTTGAAACACGCCATGAAAGGTTTATACAGTTAACATTGATAAATTAATGAACATTTAAACATAACATTAATAGTTATAACCAAACACAAGCATAGTATGATAGAGCTCGCCAATGCTAGCAACAATATTAACTTCGACGTTTTTGAATTACAGCACTGCATCGGGTTGATGTTTTATTATCGAGTCCATCTCTTCAGCTGTTATGTATTATATGTTCTTATGTAACGGACAACTAGAAATACATCCGTGTTATTAATCTTGCCATTGTAATAGCTACAAGCATGTCTTTACATGTACAACTGATAACAACTAATGGAAATAATCAATAACTTCAATTACAGTTACTGAACACCTTTTATCAGGCATCTGTGCAGAGTTACATTTGTATAATACTGATCAATTTAGTGAGATATTTAGGCTTATAGAAATTAGTTGTCATTAAATTTTAGAGCATGAATATATAGAAATATATTGTTTTAATTCCATCATTCATAGATCAATTCATTATTAGTGTAGTTTTCACATTAATAAAAGGAATCACCCACGGCATGCATACGCCCACGAATATCGTCTAGGCAGTTAGCGCTGCTATCCTTCCTTCGGCCCAATTACGATAACCATCACTCAGCGCGAGCGGGACGAAAGGAGGCAGATACCGGTTGAAACGTAAAATTACACTTAAATTTTGACTCAAAGCCGAACACACAATAAAAAACAAATATTCTCATGGCGAGTATCGACGAAACGTGACCAGCCTTCGTCAAAATAGTCGGCCGTTGTCTTATTGGGCGGCACTTTACATCGCACGGACCAAGTGCTAAAGTGTAAAAAGCTGCAGTGAAATTTATAAGCTCAACGTCACGATTATTGAATAATGACTTTACAAATTAGCGTCTGGCCGTTTTAAATTATAATCTAATGTGCAGTCGTAAATCTGAAATAATAATGTTGATAATTTATCGCTGAGCGCTCTCATTAGGATTTAGCGAACGAGATCCTTTATCACTGGAACAGAGAATTTAAGTTGTGGCACATTTAAATAAGCAACGTACTGACGATGCCGGGAAACGGTTCCATTTACGTTTATTTATATTGCGGTTCGTTAACTTAGAGCGCCGTAGGGAGTGGCCATTTGTATAACGTTGTCGAATGATATGTTTTTACAAGTTCGGTGTCTGCTACAGAAACAAACAACCTGGCGTCATCTATCAAAAACCTTAACGAGCTCCGATGCCGCGGCGGTTTGCAATCAATGTGTTTCGATAATAAATATGTAAACAGCGACATTTATGAAAATCAACATCATTCCATTTCATTTACTATACAAAAACCAAACAAAAAAGTAAAAGTCTATATATAATAAATCAAAGCAAATCACATATTTTTCTTATTTATTGTAATACTAATATTCATGATATTTGAGTAAAACGAAAACTACATTTAAATCTGATAAAATACAGTTAGTTCACAGTTGTTTACAGTGACAAATATTAGTGATATCAAATAACAATATACTATGACGACTTCTCACGAAAAATTTTCTACTGTGCTAGACAAAAAAAGAAATATTTCTAGAGCTTGCAGAAAAACATGAAAATTGTTATAGCATTGAATGTGATGACATTATTCGTAAATATTTAAAAATATTAAAAGGCAACAGAAATTATTTTTATTATACTTCATCCGGGTTCAAATATACATTTATCTATATATATAATTAAGGAAAAATTTAATACGAAAAAATATAAAAGAATTTAAAATAAAATTTAGTACCATCATATAAAACAAACAAAGCTGCGTGTATAAGGCTTGATGTTTTTATACGAGGTTTTTTAAATTATTACAATATTCTTACGACATATGAAATAAAAGGGATCATTTACTTTTAGAGGCCTCAAATAAAATGGCCATTCATTTCGACGCACAACACAGATGATATCAACTTTATGTCGAATAAAATAATTAAGAAGGCGAAAGCCTCAGTTAAGCGTACCATATGTCAAGGTTATTATTTAGTTTGAATGGAACATTCGGTTATATAAAAGAAATCTAATTATTTAGGCCTGCCTATTAGAGACCGTTAACTTTTTTATACATTCCTTTATACGCCCCACTTGTTTTTTATAGCGAGGATGATACTAAAAAAAATATTCGAAATAATACGTGTATGATATAAATAATCTGATAATATTATTCGACGTATCATTTAAAGGAAATATATATTACTCTACAAATATTCTTATAAACATATGATATAAACTTTAACTCGGACAAGTTATAAGAACCTATCATAAAGCACGGAGGACATTGATAATAGCGCTTCACAATGTATCAAAGAGCGATGTATCCGCATCTTTACATCTGCTGAGACGTGGGTGGTCCCAGCAGGAGCTCTCGCAGTCTCTCATAATTCAGTGATTCGCGCAAATGTTAACTCGGCTTAATATCTAACATGACGTATAATACATCAGCTTGAAAAAGACCTGTATGGAAAGAATAAGCTAAATTGTGAAGTCATATAACGATAAGAGGATAACTGAAAAGATTGCGTGACGGTAAATATAATGAGTCTGCGGTCGTTTTCAATTTGCGCGCACATACCTGGTTAGTACCTAAGAAGCTGACATAGAAAGGCTAAAGTAAATAGCTTATAGAAATAGATTTTAAAACTTTACAAAATATTTAGAATAACTACTGAAGTCCTAATGAATATATACTACTTTTAACATT
>DVQP01000980.1:0-17961 GCA_018231745.1 Danaus eresimus | reverse complement strand
TATATATAGTGGTGTTTTTACATTGTCTATAAAATACCAATTCATCAAACATAAAATCAAAGTAACGTGAAATTTATAAGAACAAACTGTTGTTTGTTGTAGAAATAGATGAGACAGTTTTTCTTCAATTATTCATTAGTAGCATTTTAATGACCATGGCTGTCAAAGAAAAATATCTATCGCCATCGTTATATGCACTCGACAATTAACAATCCACATACAAACACATAAACAGGTGAAAGGTAAAACACCCTGATGTATTACTTAGGGGATGAAAAACCGTCTTGATGCGTTCGGTGTGAATACAACCTAATGCACAAGAGGTTGACGTGTAATAGCTTACCAATTACAGGCAACGCCATAATAAGAGCGTAATTAAGTTAATGGCATTAATTTATTAAATGTCGATTAATCACGAGAATCAGGGGTCAGGGCTAGTTGGTTAATAATGCAATTATAAATTACATATATAGATAAATAAACAAAAAGTCGTTTCGCTTCCTCCAAATAAAGACATATTATTATTTCTTAAAAGGCCTCCTGACGATATGGAATTTGATTGAGTCGTTCATTAAAATGTATTGCATATACTCTATAACGATTTGTTGATTTATAAAGTAATATAAAGTTGGATTTAAATATAAAAATTAATTTAAACATAATGCATATAACTACAACATATAAATACAATTAAAGTTGTACAGTTAAACAAGGGTTCTATTAAGCTGACATTTTAGTTAATACCTAATTTACGGTTTCAAACTGTCTAATACTGCATACTAAGTATAGACTTATCAACTGCAAGAAACCTTCAGTGATTTAAGAATACATTTTTAACAAATTCCTCAGATATATTAATTATTTAAATTGTAAGTATTTTTTAAGTTAGTAAAATAATATAACACTAATTCTTTCTCTCTTGTTGTATTATATCATCATCGTATAAATCTGAAACATGACAAGGGAAATGTAAATGTATCAAATGAAAATGTTAGTATAATTCAAATACAAAAATAGTTAATGAATAAAATATTATATAACTGAAGAAATCAATTTTAAATACTTTACAAAGGTCTTAAAATGTATGCAGATCGTATGGCTTAATTTATATAAAAAAGATATCTATATTCACTTGTCCTATAAAATATCTTTATTTTCTATAGATTGCAAAGAAAATATTATAAACACTGAAGAATATTATAATTGTGAAGAATATTATAATCAATGGGTCTAGCGAAATGACATTATCAGGCAAATTCTGGTTTTAGTTACAAGCAATACAATATAATGAACGCTCATATTAAATACGTGATGCAGTTTAAGGCTCCAGAAGTATTAAGATTAAACCTCAAATTATAAATTACTAAGACACGGTTAATACATAAGCGTCTGTGCAAAGGCTCTCGCCTATATTTATAAAGTTGTAAACTCTATTCTTGCATCACTTAACGTTCTGCAATTACCGAGTGTTTTTATTTTTGCTGAGGACAACACAGTTGTGGAGTGGTATCAATCTAACTCTAGAGAGAATAAGGATCAATTAAATAGGAGTTGGCAAGAAAAGCCAGGTTAAAGCCGATTATTTTTATCTTGCACACGGTTCGCACATGGGGCGATACCAATCTTGTGAAACTTAACGATACCATTATGCAAGATTGACTTTTGATCTCTAAAAGATGTCCGTTCACCTTAACTTCTACTTTTCAGAAAGTTTACTTGGAATTCTCCGACATTTATAAGGTAGTTTGCTTAGAATTCAATAAGTCAAAAGCTAAAATAGATTCAAAGGAACTAGATGACCTTGCAAAACTGCGATAGTACATCACGCTGATTGCTTATACAAACCACAGGTCTTTTTGCTTAAAAAATTGATATTAAAACAATCTAGTCAAGCTTGAGCTTATATACGACCCATTGGAGAAAGCAAGAAGAAATTTATCGCTTTAAATCGTGAATCCCCTTTTTAACATCAGACAAACAGACGCACGGATAGCCTCCGTCATGGTTCCTTTTACTTACTACCAAGATTTAGAACAGTTTGCCTGCGTCAGTTTTTTCCTTCCAATTATAATTTAAGTGTCTTCAGTACTAAAATGTATAGGCTATTGCTGAGATAGAGTGGGCTTACTATCTACGGCTTCATTCCAACTACCAACTAGTGGAATGACAGTCGTGGACTATCCAGTCAAAATTAAAAAAATCTCTCAATTATAATAAGATTTTTGGATTTTATACAAAAAATCACCCTGAAATCTGTTAGTGTAAAAATGTGAGTATATAGCTAAGTATTATTTCATTAGGTAGTGCAGAAGCTAATCACAAATATAAAGCATTAACTATTCCGGCGCGATAAAGGGAATGTAACCCGATAACCGTTAAGAGTACTTAACTGATCACACCTGTATAAAGTAAATTATGTAATTTTTTTATGTACAATCGACTCAAAAAAGAAATCGATAAAAATTCCTTTCAATTTATGAGTGTGTGCTCATAAGAGCTCATAAGACCCATACTATACAATACGTCGTAACATACTAGTCTATAATGTTAATCAGAGCTCTTAATTTTTCAAATACTCGTACAAAAGCGTGACTTTACATGACAGATTATACTCCAAATTGGCTCCAAACCTATTCCTAATAATATGAATAAGTTTGAATCAACTAAATCCAATTCCTTCCACGTCATTGGTAGAATTTAATATAACAGAAAGATATAATCATTTCAATGAATACACTTGACATGTTTTCATGATAACAATAAAAATTAGCATAAATTAATTTTCGCTATAAATTACATCAATTATTATGTTGTAATGATTTAATAGGTCTGAGAATTAAATATCATTCATTATATCATCATCATATTAGCAATTTAAATTTTTAATTAAATTGTAATATTAAGGGAAAAATATACGTCCCTGACCGGATTGTGCATCATACTTTAATTATCTGAGATTTTTACCAATGTAGCAATTTCTATTTTATTTTCTCTATTTGTCTCAAATAAATTATCAAACCATATCAAATTCACCAAACTATGGAATAATCATTCAAATCAAGTCTGGAATTCTGCAAAGTGCCTTAGTGCTCATAAGAGCCTTAAACTATTAAACTTAAAACTAATTTTGTTCAGGCGAGTTGTCTGCCTGTGATTACCTTTACTGAAAAGTAATAAAAACGTCGGGACTATGTGGTTTTAAAATAATAAAATTCGCTAAGTGAATCCGAAAAATTTTAGTTTTATTTTAATGAATACTCGCGTAAATCTTAGATCTCATTATGCCTTAGATATTTCTAACTTATGCTATTTCAATTTATCTTATTAAGTAAGATTATTTGTTTGACAGCGTTTCTATTTAAGGATCATCTATATCAGTTTTTTTAATATATTATATATAAGTATTTTCGTTCTTTTATGCACTAATGTATTCCTTAATTGTAATGGATATATTCCTCTCATCTGAGGTTGTCTGAAAGTGATTAATTATTAATATAGCATTACCACCGTCTACTGTCTGTATTTTTTGTCAATTTTATATTGTTAAATTCAATAAAATATAAATAAACGAAAAATAAAATTATTAATGTCATATTACAGAGTACTACCACCAAGATTCCTATCAAAAGTTCACTGGTATGGGGGTGTCGGAGGTTCAAAAGGACGATTCCCCAAGAACAACTCCTGAGCTTTCACGAAACGATCAGTCCCCTTCGGAGCGACCACCCCCTGGCTCTGCAGACAGCGATGACCCGGACGACTTCGCCCCCAAGAGGAAGCAGAGACGATACCGAACAACCTTCACCAGTTTCCAGCTCGAGGAGTTGGAGAAAGCATTCTCTAGAACTCACTACCCTGATGTTTTTACAAGGTACAACAATATTTTTTTTTCGCCACACAGGCGAAGCTGAAAAAGAAGCCGTCAACCAAAATATTATTTACTTATTTTTATATATTAATAGCGTTGAACGAGATGATAAGATTTTCTTTTTTATAATTCATACATTTCCGGGGATTCTATAAGTAAATTAAATGAAGTATTAAGACAATCGTATTTTTAATATTACGACTTCGTTGATAATAATCATTCCATCTCTACCCGTTGGAAGGAGTACATGAAGTTGTGGGCGGTGAACACTCTATTTCAGCAACACTCTCTCCTTAAATACATCCAAATTAAAATTTAAATAAAAATTTGTGTAAACACGAAAATCTTTTTGCACATACGGAACACTAAAACCTAAAATCTTAAATTTAAAAATATTCCAATATATATAGTATGTTGAGATTATGTTATTACATGAGTCATTTCTCAGAATCTTTCTTATCTTTTCAGTATTTATAGTGAGTATCTTCATAGATTAATATGAATCATATTTTTTACTATTAAATAATTCATACGCATTTCCTATATTTAATTGAAATATGAATATGATTATATGATTCAAAAAGTATGTTTATGGAACATCTATTAAATTCCGTGATTTAGTAAACAGGAAAACCACTTCGTTTCTTTAAAACAACGGTACCAAATTTAATTTTTAATTCAATGGAGTGTTTTATATTTTATTTCTTTGTAAAAGGAAAGATGATTAAAGTAATCATGTATTCGTACTGTAATTAGATAACCATCAATATACAGAATTAAATATGTAATTGTAAAAAATATTTTCTTTTGTTACAGAGAGGAGTTAGCGATGAAAATCGGATTAACGGAAGCGAGAATACAGGTAATTAATGTACTTAGAATATTACAAACTTATTATAAAATGTTAGGAGAAATAATAATAATTAATAAGTAACTGGATAGGAATAAACATGTATATAATATACTATTATATTTATCCAGTTATCGTTGCGAAAGCAATTGCAACTTTACAGCTATGCTTGAAGATTGGTTAAGGTACATGTACATTGCACGACAACATGTCATGATTTCATTAAGCAAAATAATCTCATTATTAAATATATAACCGTACATTAATAATAAGGTCATATAATAGAACATTTGTTATAAAATATAATTGGACTCCCTTATAGTGAGCGTCAAACATAATAACAGAATAAGAAAAATAAAATTCACTATAAAACTCGGTGTAAGGAGATTAATTTACTACATTATTATGGTTCCTTACATCAAAGGGAACGAAAACTTTCAAAGGATAATTTTGTAGGCCGTCTGTCCGTCTGATTTTCTCGTTAAAACTTAAAAGCCATCCATAAGAAAGGTTGTATGCACCAAACGTTTTTGTTATCTAAATTAACACAACCTTTTTCTATTTTCTATTGAGTAATTTAATATTATCATTTACTGTGACTCTACTGTTACTGTTTATTCTATTAAAAGACATTGTAAAATAAAACGTGTTACATATTTCTAAACGCGTTGCCACATCGAAAATATTTTGTATCGCAAGCTATCAACCTATGAAGTCATAATCCGTTTTAATTATATATCTGCTAATTACCAATAAAATTTTACGATCTATAAATAAAACGAAAATAAATACGAATGCAATAAAAGAATGAATGTAATACCCACTATCTGCTTCGGAGATTTTACAATGTAAGTGGTAATTGTAGTCGCTAACCCCTTATTACATGCGAGCGGCAAATTAATATATTTGTAGTACAAATGACAGCTTTGCTCGTCTCCAATTCTGAGTAAAGTGTAACTACATAAATATAGGTATATAACGGAATAAAAAACAATTTAATCTCGTGGGTAATGATTTTAATAACAATTGACGTCTTTTTAAAAAAAAAGAATAAGTACAAAAAAATACAGAAAAAATATATATACATATGTATATATATATATTTCTAGCGAGTGTTTATTATATTTTTTGACTCAATTGCGCCGGTTTTTCCACTGTATTATAAATAGTAATTTTAAAACGACAACTGTAAAGCAAAAACGATTGCAATTACATTGATGATGTTTTACGAGAATTAAATACGTGTATGCCATATTGCACATCATTTTTTTTTTGTGTTCGCTCATTTGTAGTGGTAACGTTTATTTTTGCGAGGAATTATCTGAATACAAATTAGCTCTGAACCAATGACGTGAGACAATTTTTGGAACAACTTAATTAAGTTCGATCCGACTTTCAATAATTTTATTTCATAAGCCGATATTGTTATCGTTGGAATTGTTTTGTCATAAAAGGTTCTTCTTATTTATTTTTTATTTGACATGTATCCCAACTTGGTTAAATCACTACATATTATGTCCTAATAATATTAATTCGAAAAATTAAAAGTCGTCAAATAAATATTTTATGAAATCTAGAACTGTAAACAATTTTTTATAGCCATTTATAGTGATTAACCTGGTCCTAGACTGCCAATAGATCACTTAATAAAAAATCACCCTTTGCTTTTTATTAAAATCATGGCTTAGTTTCTGCCTAATGTATGCCGTGATGAAAAACAAGTTAAAGTTTGAATGATATTAAGTTTTTAAAAAGTTTTTATGTTTACAGGAAAGTATTAAAATCGCATAATATATATTTCAAACAACCCTAATTTGTGCTGCTGGTAAGTCTCTTTTCGTCCGCGTATACTCAATATTCTCATGACGTGTCCGCTACCAATTACGTCGTATAAATTCGTTTCTAACTACATAAAGACGCGTCCAAAATCGATTGTAAACTTAACGAACACATCAATCCATCTCAAAATAGACCTTTTCGTCACGGAATTACGACTAGATTGGATTGATAAATGAGATTGTTCTTCTAAACGAAACATTTCGGAAGATCTTTTTTACAACTCGTATTTATCATATGATTTAATTAAGAAAAAAACATCTAAAGTCCGATGTCCCAATGCTGGAACATGATCTCGGTTCATTGGAATTGATTTGAATTAAAACGTAAAGACAGATCTTCTACCATCCGAGTTCATAAATATTTATTGTAATATCAAATCAATCAATATATTTTTTTCATTATTCCACAAGGTTGACGCGTCAAGCTGGTTTATGTGTTATATTATGTTGATTTTATACTAATAAGATTAATAATTGATATTTTATATTTATTTTGATGTTTATTCGATTAATGGATGTTAAGCAACCGAAATTCAAGGACATACGAGTGATGGGTGATCGAATATATTAAAACCTTACATATTTTTTTAACAAATGTTAAAGCATTAATTTAATTTTGATAAAATCAAATGATAATTAACTTTGATTTTTAATAAAATATTTAAATCTTTTATGAGTGAATTCCTAACTATGATTAATTAGATATCTACTGAGTTACTTGAAATAACTGTAATTCAAAATTATAATTTTATTACGTTAGTGGTTCCCACTTTCAAGACATCTTTTGTTATAAAATCGCCAAAATACTTGTTCAAAAAATAAAAGATTACATGATAAATATTTCTGCGACGTTGCAGTTTGTGTTGAAAGTCATGTAACGAGATAAGATTGTCTTAATGAGTTATTTCTGTTCAAATTCATTAAAATAAAATAAAAAGAAACACCGGCCACTTCTTATCCCTTGTCAATGTTCGCATCCAAGAGAATATTATCAATAAATACCTACGTATGTATTAAAACGATTTTCACTTTACGAATTCGTTAGCAGATATTGAATAAAAAACCAGTTAGTTAATTCGTAACATTATCAAATCATATTTTTTGTGGTATAATTCAAAACGGGTCGCTTGATAGGACGCGACGGCCATAAATGCATGTAGCTATCACCAGGGGGCGTTATAGCGAGACATTAGAAATTCAATGTTTTTTCATCGCCCAATAGGTAAGAAAACCGATGATGGTATTGGCACTTGTTACGACAAGTGTATATGACGACTTAAACAAGTATCATTCAGATCTGAACACGAAACGAGTCAATCAATTTTAATTTGCCTTCAATTAGTATACAACATGTTCTATCTGTTATATATATTTTGATAGTAACAAAAAAATGTCCCAATCTATAGTTTTTATTCATTTATATATTAAGATATCTGTTTTTTCAAGAATCAATTCAGTTTTTTACTGCTTTAAAAAATAAAGAACTTGTTTGTTCTATCGATTCAACTTGTTTGTTCGTCAAATAAAGCGATGAAGTTTTAATTCGATTACAATCTACACTATCGATTATTTGGTTTTAAAGTATTTATAATAAAACCACCTCATTTTGTTATTCCTCAAGAATACGTTGTATTTTGCGTTTTGTTATCTTATATCTTATTAATTTGCTTATTCAATTTCTAATGTCTGTTAAATTAACTTTATGTTTTACTCTCTGTAAGCAAGAAGAATCAAAACTACTTATTCTTTGTATTGCTTAAAAATATAAAAGATTGTCTATGTATAAAATTTTTCTATATTAAAATTTATAAGCGAATATATAAATATGTTCAGAGTGACATCATTCACACTTAATAGCGTAATGTGGATTATGCCTTGTCTTTGTATGGTTTATATTAAAGAATGATTGTTCTGTGCAGGTGTGGTTTCAAAACCGTCGTGCTAAATGGAGGAAACAGGAAAAGGTGGGGCCTCAAGGGCACCCTTACAACCCCTATCTGGCTGGGGGCGCAGCGCCTCCCCCATCAGTAGTCGCTTCAATGCCGAACCCCTTCTCACAACTCGGCTTCGGCTTCAGAAAACCATTTGACGCAAACGCTTTGGCATCATTTAGGTAGTCTATAAGTTCATTAACAATAAACGTCATGATTACGATTCAAAATACTCCCTTACGAATTAATATGTAAGTGTAAATATTGATTTTATTTATTTTGCAGGTATAATAGTACCCCAGTGCTGGGAACGCAATACCTCGGGACGCCGTTATCCCGACCTCCGCTTTTCAGCGCTCCAATGTATTCCTCGGCTCCTCCCTTCCACTCGCTTCTCGCTGGCTTGGCAGCTCCTAGACAATCTCCTGACCCTCCGCCGGTCTCGCCCCCCATATCTCCCGGCAGCGAGTCTCCCCCCATACAACCAGGCCCAGAAGTCGAACGAAGGAGTTCAAGTATAGCCGCCTTAAGAATGGCGGCTAGAGAACACGAATTGAGGTTGGAAATGTTGAGACAACGACACCATACTGACTTGATAAGTTGAGCTGAGGCTGTGTGTTAAGAGGATAGTGGAATGTAGTTACTAGTGGCGTCTTTGTTACTGACTGAGAGCTTACAAAGTATTTAAAAATAAGGTTAAGGGAAGTTGCAAGTGTGATTTTATCAGATTAAGTTTCTTTACATACTTCTTTTGTTTCCTGTGTCAGTAACAATTGGATTGCTGTCCGGCAATAGTAAATTAATTTACGTGTAAACTGTATGTATAAAAATTATGAATAATTTAGAAGGTAATTTAAAGCTATTAGTATATAAAGCTATAGTTATCATATATTTTTCCTTCCAGTTCTATGCCTTATTATTTATTATAAATTAAATAAGTTTCTCGTATTATCTTATAAGAATTTTGTTTATACACAGTGTTATTTTTGCTGAACATTCTAGAAGATTAAGAGAAAGACAATAAATCAAAATCTGTGTAACACAAACCAGTTAAATATGTTAATAAGAATATGATTTATTGAAGAAAATTAACAGGAAAATTAATTACATTATGTAAATTTTTGTTAACGATGTAGACCAAGTTCCAGCGGTTCTCTTCTTTCTTTTAAAATATTTTTATTAATTCCTATATATTGTTTCATTCACTACAAGATATATAACATTTCACACACATTAATAAAATACATTAACATCTTAGGGAAACATGAATCTTTAAAATTTGAAATCTCAATTACGTATTGGCTCGTTTACAAGATTGTTACAATATTATGCCAATAAATAGAACCGTCACAGCTTGATCTATGACACCAAAGAGATTTGCAAAAACATCATACCAGTTACAACAAAATCTATAACTGTACAAAATGACAGGTATTTTGAAATAGACACAATTAAGGTTCCATGAAATAAAGGGTTTTCAAATAACATACTGTTTTTTTTTTTAAATCTGACCTAGAAATATATTTTTAATGTTTAAGATACTTTACAACTTTATGTACAACCAATTGTAACTTTTTATTTGTCTCGAAAGACATTACAAGGATTTTAATTCAAAGAATTCAACCCACGGTAAACGATAAGAGGAACAATCAATGATATAATATTAACGACGAATCAATCATCGGCGTCAAATCAGAAGACAGTTAAATCCATCACGCAGCGAACAATACCTGATTGAGTGACACTCATTAATAGTAATCACGGCTAATTAAAATGTAATCCAATAAGAAATTCAATTATACGCCCGTGGGAAGAGAGTGGGTTTTCAAAAGAGCTATTAATCTAAAATTCAATTATAATGTTGCTTTAAGCGAACGATTATTTCGGCGACTGATTTAAACAATACTGGTTTATAACGAACAATATTAATAGTCCCCTCTTTAGAAATGCTTTAAAAATGTCGTGACTGTTAGTTTGTATATAAAAATACTTAAACCAACAAATACTTCATTGTTTACAGAGCAATGAGCGTAACAGAGACTACCTTAAAATTATACACTATAATAAGTATAATTATTCTTTGGATAACATTATAAACGTATTGGTATTCAGATATATCTGTGGAATAATAATGTAACTAATTTTAAATGTGGTGTTATATTCTTTTTTAATCAGATACAGACCACGAAAAGCAAATAGGACTGCAATTAATTTAATTGTAATCGAATTTTTATCCTCATCAGGACATCTCTCAACCTCCCGGCTATATGATATAAAATGTCGGCGTAATTCATAAGAGAAAACTGTGTTTAACTCAATACAGTACTTACTCTTAATGTTGCCTGACAAAAAAAAAACAGTTTTAGTAGATTTACCCGAATATCTGCGTTAGATATTCGTTCAAAATAATATTAATTAATTCTTATTTTATAATACTGATAAAAAAAACACTTAATTTAAACTTGATATATTGTAGGCTCATTGTCAAGAACTATCCAATAGATAATTAAAAAGGTAAAATGACCATAAAGGTTCTAGTTTAAAATTAATTATAGTTAGTTAAATTTAACTCTTAAGCTTCACCAACTTAAGGAGCTAACCCTTTATTATTACTATTAGCTACTGATTCCGCTTAGTTAATTTTCTCCAACAGACTTAATGTTTTAAATTACACGCTTATAACTTAACCCATCACTTAGTTATCCGGGAGGGCGGGTCTTCGCCAAATCTAATTATAAAATTTTAGAGTCTCGTAAATATTTTTGTATGTTTTAAAATATTGCTTCCAGTTTTGTTTGAAGCGTCTGTTGTTGTGAAGATAATTAATCAATAAAAAAAAACTAGTCTCGTTCTCATGTTATTAAGAAGGTACACTTTTGTACTTTTATTTATTCAAATTCCACTTTATTAATTCTTCCTAAATTTCTCGTTTAAAATAACATATGTCTATTTTTTATTTTATACGCGTGAAAGCTTTTATGAGTCTAGCTACCCGTCTCATGTTCTCCTAAGTCTGTAATATAGAACCCAAACAACTAATTTGGATAAATATTATACATCGAAAATAATAACACAATTTTATTACCACATACATAAAACGGAATATGTAAAATTTTGTTATTAATCAACAAAACAGCGAGCGAAATCGGAAACTTCATATACAAGAATATATCAATCACAATGTCTTTATAACATACAGATGTATGTATATTGAAGAGATGACAGGCCTGTTTACGAGAGACCTCCAAAGTATCTAATTGGGTTACCTTTTAAGCCCAGAAGTCAATACAGAGAACGAGTCCTGTTCGGATAAGCAAAGTAATTAAGCAAACATGGATCGACCGAGTTTGGTACCGCCTACTGCTAATCTATTCTTATAATTAATCGATACTCGCTCAACGAAATATAGATTAAGCTCAATTTTGAGATTAATGATCAGTATAATCTTATCGATAGAAAATAGCACAGCACTTAAAGGCTTACAGTTTTTTATACATATATTTTTTTTAATATCTGTGTATAGAATGAAAACAATTTGTTTTAAAATGCATGATTGTTAAATTTTATAATGATATAATCGCTTAATCGGTACTAAATTGATGAAAAATTGTGAATCGTCGCGAATGTTTGCTTCGTGTCAAATCGCTAACTGAGTTATTGACTTTGCTTGATTAGTTTTTGTTTTTAGTTAATAGTAAAGCTTTTATTGGTCATTGACATTAAACCTTCCTTTTGCCGGTTGTTGTTATAGCAATATATTTTTCAATAGAAAAGTTTTATAGACGTAGCTTTGGATTCCTTTGTCATTTTTTTCACATATTAAATAAATAATTTTTTTTTTGATACCAAGCTACGAAGATAGTCCGTAGAATATTTAAAGTCATAGCAAGTTTTAATTCGGTAACAGTTTTATTTTTAAATAATAACCAACAATCAAATAACACATAAGTGTTACATTGCCTAAAATAAATGAATGTTTAACGCCGTAAGTTATGTTATTATGAAACAGGTTAATAACTACTTTCACACTGTTTAAATGGAAAATAACTCCATAGGATAACTCTCTTGTATATCTTACTAGCAATCGATTAATTACAGGTAATTTTTGTTAACAACAAAATATGATTCTATGACAGTCTATCTGATAACTATCATAGATATGGAAGTTGTTCCAGGAGTAATGTCTTACAGGATATTATAATTTAGTAAGCAATTGAAGTATAGTGAAGTAAAGGTGTTCTAGAGCTTCAAATATTCTTGCTTATATACTGTTATAATAGAACACCTACTAGAAATATATCTTGTAATAGAAATTTTATGATCTTCTCCCGTAACGAAGCTTTATCTTGTCGAGACAGACCGACTAAGTTGTAACCTTAAACATTTCTTTATCTTTTTAAAATCATTAATATGTTGTACATCATTTAAAAATAAATATGCGAAATTAAATAAGATTTTAGTAACCATATATGAAAATATAACAGGCAAAAGACTGTACGATTATTTCGTAAGATATTTAATACGTTACAGTGTCCCTATTCCATAATTTATCAAGTACTTTTGAAATACAATAATAATAATAATAAAAACTCTTATGAGTAACATCATTTTATCTAAACTACACAACAAACCACATATCATGATCACAAGATATCTTTATCTAAATTCGCCGGAAACTTCATACGTAAGGACTTTTAAATTTCCGAAATATAAAATACGCGAACTAAATGCGAGTTTAATAATACGGTAATAGTACTTGACCCAGGGCTGAGACTTCAGAGATGCGCTTCAATCAATCACGTCGTCCAATAAGAAGCGCCACAATGATTTATCAGCGCTGCCACCCTGCGCCCGCGCACGTAATAGCGGTTGAAGATCATGACTCCAACGTCAACAATAAATCATTTTTAATGTGATTTGTTTAAAATTTAAGCATTCAGATATAACAACGTTTGGATGCCAATTCCTTTTATGATTTTTTACTTCATATTGGTGATGTTTTTTTCTTTATTACTGTGTTTTATTTATTCAATATAACAGAAAATTGATGAAATCTTCACAAAAAAGTTATACCAATAATAATGATTGTAACAAATTTTACAAAAAAGACATGCTTGATCTGAAGATTATATCTTCATATATGTGAGTGTATGGACATTTGTATTTATATACATTCTACACACACGCACGCGTGCCACAGATAATTATATAAAAGGCTTTTTAAAAACATTAATTATAAAAAAGAATAGGTGACAAGCTTTTGGCTGGTAAATATTTTGACAGGTATAATATATTTTTTTAATAATACTTAATTCATAAAGTTTTAGTTCTTTAAAATCATATTTATGTAAATCTCTTTATAATTTATTCCTGACATACTGAACTTATCAAAATAATTTAATATGTTTTTGTATGACACTTCAAAATGGGCAAAAATATTTTATTGGTAAATTGAAGGACCTGTATTTAATGTCATAGTTGTCTAAAATTTATATGACTAATATTGTTGAACATCTCTTTATAACATTTGAACAATTTAGACAATTATTTGTTGATCAAACAAACAAATAGGGTCGTAATACAAGCATATGATTATTCACAACAAAGCTCTAAAAGCCGACTTTTAATATTATTTAATAAGTCGTCGCATAGAACCTTTATTTTACCTTCATCTGTATTATAGCTTAGATAAGATTCAAGAAATTATTTATAAATCTTTCTAAAAATTACATTGTTTTACAAATTCTGATAATAAGATTGGTATCCATATACCATCAACAAACGTTATTTTATCCCTTGATACCACTCCGTCATATAACACAAAAAGTGAAACATACCTAATAAAAAAAAGAAGTTAAAGATTTCCTTCCCTTCACCAAGTCTTCCATTGAAAATACCAATATGTACTTTTTATTTCATTTCACCATTTTCTCAAATGTATTCTTAAACCATCGCCAGCATAGTAATATAGAATAATCATCTAAATTTTCAGACATATACTTTACTAATTAAACAACATATTTAAACAGGCGCATGCGCATCTTTTAAGTAATTATATAAAATCTAAACACTTCAAACAATACTGGTATAAAAATGGTTGTTATAAATCATGAGCTATTCAAATATTAATTCCAAGCCGTAAATTGGAATAATAGATTGGATAACATTTATGGCTGTCATTTTTAAAAGTCAACGGTGATCTTTTCTTAATACAATGGAGCGTGTAACGAACTATGAGCTAATGTTACCATTATATTAATTTACACGATATATATTTATAATGATTAAAATACGATATTATTCGTCTGTATTTTTGTTTTACACCAACAACTTTTGTGAGCTGAATATTTGAGAGAACATTGTTTTATAATATAAGATATAAAAATTTCTAAACTGTGACGACATACGTAACCTTAAATTTATTGTCTTGGAACCGAAATCAATGTTAAAAATGAACCTAAACAAATCGATTCATTGTTATTTTAATAAGAATATTTTTCTTATAGCATCCAATTATGAGATAATATTGAAAGTTGTTTTAAGGGTAACTCGGGCTAATTAATGATGCCCTCCCAGTGGGGGCTCACGGGTCTCTTCTAGTTTTTTACACACCATATTGTATTATCAATAGGATAGTGCTATGTAGCATGTAAAGTTTTATGTTTATTATATTTTTTATACAAGTTCATCTAAAAAAATGATAATGTTTTGGAATTGCCTTGTTTCTGACACTGTACATAATTCAGTGCTTCGAAATAAATCTTCATTAAAAAAAAAACAGATATACAATTAAGCGCGAAATTATATTCCTTGTTAAAACAATTTATCATTTATTAGCGGATTTAATTACATATCTTCGACTGGATTCCGCGTCTTTGTGTACATAGATTGTGATATAAGAAAAATAGTCAAGCAACAACACCCGAGGGTCCTAAAACATCATTTAACTCCAGTCTTTAACTATTCACTAACTTTAAGACTGACAGTTTACCTTCTATATCATATTATTCAAAGTCCTTCAATACCCATACCACAAACGCAGATGTTAAATTTACTCGCGTTGTTTTTCTACATACCACTGTTACATTCCTCTCGTTAGCGTTATTACATTACAAAATAAGGCTTAATTAAAGTTTCTATCTGAAAACATAAAAGTATAAAACATAATATATCGTACATTAGAGATCGGCTCGTAACTTATAACGTTATTACTTACAGAGACGCTAATTATCTTAAAGATGTTAAAAATTACACCCCAACAATCGTAAGCACAATAATCAAACGCCTCATTGATGTAATTACATAAACAACAATGTTACAAGCGGGCTGTTTAAAGGAAATTCGCATACATACTCAATTTTAGTGGTAGCCATAAAATAGTAGTAATTCTATGAGACTTTACTTCGTTAATGTGTAATACGCAATTAGTGTTTAATTCGAAGTACTCTGTAAGAAATTAAAAAGGACTTTTACGGCATCTCATAAACATGTGTCGGTTTATATTTAAGGATTATTCTATTGGAATTAATTTTATAACTTTAATATCAATTCATCATTATTTTAAAATTAAACAGCTCTAGTGATTTACAAAGTTATATATTTATTAGAACCCCTTAAGTACCAAAGTCAGTTCGGCTTGAATCATTAAAAACTAACTGCGGTGTGTTGTCGGGATTCAAAGATAATTACTAAATACTGAAAAATTATATTAATATATTATTCTAAAGTTATATGCTTATGTGTAAAACAACAAAACTTTTATTAAGCTAACAAACCCCGACACTTCGTTAGAGAAATCATATTTGTAATATAAATAAAGTATGTAGTTTTAAAGTAATAAAAAATTTGCGTAGTAAATGCGAAATATATTAGTTTTATTTAATGATTCTCTAAAATCTTAGATCTCATTATAATATAATTAAAATTTAATTATATTTTAATACACATGATGGTAATCTTTAAACGGTGAATAATTCAAACATCGTGAATATCCTGCATAACTTATCAGTGAATTTGTTTTTGCGTATCACAATCATATAGCGAACACATCAGAGAAATTTCAGTAAAAACTGCAGTTCAGTAAGTAATAAATTACTGATCGGTAGCTAAAAGAAAGTTATTATCCGAGCAAAAAGACCCTGTGGCCGTCATTAGGCGAGATGGAGCTGTCACCGAGATTGCCAATTATGTTGACAGTATTTGTTCGGATTGTTTTCAAACTTCCGCAGTAATATCAAATAATAAGAGTGCATAAAGCTATGCATATAATGTATAAAAACGAAAATGAAATCATCGAGGATTTTATAATTTATACCAAAAAAGAAAACAAAACACAAAAAGTTCTCACAGAATTAGTCAAAAAGCAATATTAGCTTTCCAATTAAAGCCAATTAGTGTCGATTGCAAATAAATTCCAATCAATGTTACAGTTCTTAAGTTCATTTACATAAAACGATTACGAACTTTAAAGTGACGTTTCCGACTTATAACCTAATTAAAGATGGGCCACATCTCAAAAATTCAATTACAAATGATCCCCAAATGAACTAAAGGCCGATACTAAAAAAGAAAGGTAATCATCGCAGGCATAAAATAATGTTAGAAAAAATAAACAGTCAAATAATCACGAACTTGATTAGGTCGATGTCACGCCGATAAAGGCCGTAAAGTCGAAAATTGAAAAGACTGCTTATTAAAAATGCTATATTTTACCATATTTAAGCAGGCAGGTGAACTTTAACGCTGTGTGGTGACCATTACTACTGAATAACATTATATTAATAGGATGTGCAAATTCTTTTAAAGATTATACTGCATTAAAAAAATATTATTCAAACCCAATCTGACTAAGTTAAAATACAATACAGCCATGGTTTGATGAAAGGAATTCTGACAATAAAACTTGTTCTAAATACAAAAATATTATACCAATTTGTCCTGCATACAAAAATATTAATAGTGATCGTATCGGTGCCCGGCGCTGTATCGACTCCCGCGCACCCCGCGGTGAGGATCTAATGAAATAAACTGAAAATCAACACACCGCCCGCGCCCGTCTTTGACCCGCCCGCCGCTGCGAGATCACGATATAATTAACACTGGAATTTATTAAGACTCCACCAGCAATATCAATAACTCGTGGACACGCTATTGTTTTGGAACGGTCTTAATAACATTGAGTAATCATTTATATGTACGTACATATAATTACAATTCGTACTATAATTATCACAACATAAGTAGACTGATGTGGCATATTCAAAAACAACTATTCTTTATTGTAGCTAACTGTATCACATGTCATGACAAATTACAATGAAATACAATTAATGAATTATCATCATTTATTTCTCCACACATATATATATATGACTTCAACAATATCAGTCAAAAGTCGAATATTTAAATACTTGACATACGACTGCTATTAGTAACGTTATTTATCATAGGGAAACCAATTGGCTACCAACATTA
>DVQP01000979.1:0-17963 GCA_018231745.1 Danaus eresimus | reverse complement strand
TTATGTACACATATATATATTCATTCGATTCAGGATCGCATTTTATTTCTTTTGTTTATAACTATTTTATAAACAAAACGAGGTATTTTAAATTTTTAGGTAGCTTTAGTTAATAGAAAAACGAATGATCATCGATATTGTAAAAAAAAATTGTTTGCAAAAAACCGAGTAGATGTATATAGGAGTATTTTCAGCTCCCTGTAAAAAATATAACTATTGGTTTGATTCCCTACAATTTCGAGAGTTGGAAGTTTTTCAGAAATTGTTCTCCTCTTTTTGAATCTTTCTTCAAAATTAAAATATTTTTCGAGATATGCCAGAAAACTAAATCCCATTTTTCGTTTAGTTATTTGTTTATAACTTTTGCAATTATTTTGAGTGGGTCTTGAATTTTTTTTTAAACTTTTTAGATGCGATCCCGAATCGAATGAGCCCTCAAATATATTTTTCCCAGTATTTTAAAAGTTTTTGACTTTAAAAACACTTGTTGACTAGAGCTAGTACACTATTATGTATCGCGTGGCGTGTCCATACTGCGTGCTGTCACATGTCCTTGTCCTCTTCCTACCTGGTTCTCGGCTGTGCTGTGAATAATAGTATGAAGCGGCGTCCGACTACTAACTGTTATAATCGAGTTATCTCGACACATTTTCATAATCGAATGATTTCGTTAGTATCTCTCATAATCGCTCATCTCTAATAAAAATATGCTATATATTTATTTAGGCAATATGATGTTTTGTATGAAGTTATAGTTACCTGGCTATGGTGGTTCTGTCGACTGTTGTCCTTGAGCTGGGCAGGATGACGGGATCCCTCATGATGGTGCTCATTATGGGATCTAGGAATTCCTCCGGGGCATTGGCGAGGATCTCTTCGTCACGTTGACGTTGTTCAGCTAGTGTGCTCACACGGGCTGCCACCTCCTGGAGAGATGTTATGAGACCTCCACCTCCGATGCGTACTAAAATAATTTTACTTTATTTACATTGCATTTCACCAATTATTCTTTTGTGTCATTACATTTATTATATGAATATGGTTAGTAGTAGTATTTTTTTAAACATTAAACGTTAAAATACTTAAAAAATAAAATATACAGCCACACTTAGTGAAAAACAAAGGTGATACATTTTTAATATACGTTAATTTGTATCCGGTTTGGTTTAGTGAGATTTGTTTGCTAATTATATGACAAACCTAGAACATCTTCAGCCAATTTGAACAGCTGGGGCGAGTATGACCTTCCATCATCAGACACGGCGGCACAGAACCTCTCGTTACTGCCGAGCTGCACGTACATACGGCAGATGTCCAGCACTGTGTTCGCAGGTTCGAACTCGTAGTCCTTCATGTCTTTCACCTATAAAGTAGCACAATATATCGGCTATGCCATTTAATTGAAATATATATACAAATTACAAACTCACGAGATATTAAGTTCCGTAATTTATGATTATTATAATGTCCAAACGTATTTTAAAATTGGAATAACTTCGCTTGTTTACCTCAAAAAATTAAATATAAAATCTATGCGATTGTTTGTTGTATATATTTGGTTATAGAACATTATGTTTAGTAGTTTGTGAGTATACGGGTGACAAACCTTAAAGTTCTTCTTATTCGGTCCGACTAGATGTAAGAGGAAGTAGTTCAGCATGGATGCGATGCGCTCAACCAGCGTGGGGTGACAGAACACGTACGGGGCGTGGGATGTTAGTTTGACGAGCGTGCGTACAGTGTCCCGCCCAAGTATGTTGTCGAACCTCGCTAGCATTCCAGTATGGGACATGTTGGCTAAATTTTGCTCACGTTCAGCGCTTGATAGGTTCATCCATCTGCCTGTTTCTCTGTAATTGATTTATAATTATTATTTCTATATCAACAAGTACTGGATAACAAATATTTTTTTTGCAAAGAGCATAGCGTTTCCTTTGATGAAAGCGTTATAAATATCGGGTTTACATAAAATTTTAGTGGGTTAGTTAGTGTATAGGATTTAGAATTCCACTTAGTATCTTTACATTAGTATATTTTTATTAACATAAATATATCCAGATTGTTTCTGTCATATACTATTTATCAATTTCTCTATTCTTATTATAACTTGCAAAAACTTTCAACAGTATGAGATATCTAATAATGATTTACAAGCATAGTGAAGGATAGGAATAACTACTATAACCTATAATAGGGAAATGATTTACAAAAGGCCCCCATTTCATTGGTCTCTTTAGGCTTATAGGGATCACAAAGGGGGTTATCGTCCTCTTTGGGTAAGGTGCTCTAAATATTATGAACAGAACTTACTGTGCCGTTTGCATGTTTCTCAACTGAGCCATATTTCCAAGGGCCTCGTCCAATAGAAAGATAGCATCGTTCATTAATAGATTCACGAAACGAAGGAAGATCGGTGGATGAACAGCTTCCATGTTTGCCTCAGCTTCTCTTGCGAGTCGTCTGAAACAAGAAAAGTTATAGCAATTTTTTAAATTATATTTGTCAAAAAATTGTTTCTGTTAATTCCTTACTTATGTTATTTGCATTTCTTACCTCATACGACAGTGAGTTGTTCGTTTTATAACATGACTCCATTATAAAAGAGACCATATAGATTTTGAAAAAAGTTCCCATAGTAATATACAACCTTATTTTATATTCCCAAATGTATATATAATGTTCTTAAAATATAAGTGTTAATATAGAACAAGCTATTTATATAAAAAAAAATCTTTTAATTATAAACTTACTAAATAAAATATCTATATTAAACGTCCTAAGCCTTTATATGAGAAAAGAAATTTATTTTATCTGTAATTCTGACTCTACTTTTAAACGTGCTATCTGTATGTGTGTGTGTGTGAGTATAGTTGTACACGTGTACATGTGGGTGTACACAGTAAGTGACATTGTATTTTATCTGTGAGTGTATACATAATCTAGACTCACGTGAAGGCGTCCCTATGCTCCTCTATACCCCACAGGAAGTCCATGACAAGGTACATCGGTCGGCGATAGTTAAACTTCTGTTCGAACTGAACGCTCTGACCGGTCATCTCAATACCGACGAAAACATCCAGAAGACACGTCACCAGCTGAAAGAAACACAATAAGAATAACATATTCAGGAAAATAATTTATTAAGTGTCTTGTATTTGACAGAAACAACATTGTTATCTTAACATATATATATATTGCAAAATTAAATAATTTCAACTAATTGATTAAGATAAATAAGAAACATAAATATAATATCCTATGAGTCTCATTATATTTATAATATTATAAGTAATCAGAATTTTGTATCCCAAAACTTTTATTATCTTTATACAAAATTTATTATTTGTCAAAACTAGCTTAATTTAATTTTGTTAAAATATAAATACAGAAATTATATTTTAATCTGTGGTTTAATAAAATTTTCTAGTCTATTATGCGTAATAATGGACAATTTGCAGATCAATCAATGAATTTATTGCCCTTATAATTACTTTAAATACTATTATTATTATGTAACATTTAATTGTATTTGTGTTAAATCTCTTATTTTTTATTTTTGAATGTTCACAAAATGTTTTAAAATAATCCAAGTATATATTATTTAGACCTGTGATGTCGCGTGGGTCATCAATAATTTGTCTTCAAAAATCATAAAGTAATTTTGGGTCAGATTAAATTTGCAGATGGTACAAAAAACCTCAATATTTGTACATGTTACATATCAATCAAGAAGATATGATAAAAATATTTATGTGATGATTAAGAAATATCAAGATATTGTTAAAAGATTATCTACCTGAAGTCTGTGTGGATGCTCCTTAAACAATTGTTCCCTGTAGAAGGAGGCGATGTTGCTGAGTGGTTGTTGATCGTCGGGATGGTTCGGCAACATTGCTTCCAGACATTCAGCCAAACGTGCTCTGAAAAAAGGTTTTATTTAATATATATAAAGTAAAAAATATATATTTCTACTTAGATTTAATAAATAGTGCAGTGATTTAATTTCTTTGTGGGAGACACAATGATTATCATCTATAGTTTTGTCAACAATTAATTACATTTGGTTACAACTTATTTTGAATAGTATAATTCATTAGGACAAAGAATTCGATTACATTCTAAATTTCTGAATTAGATCTGTACTAAAAAATGCTAAATATATTATGCACATGTCATATATAAAAACACAGATTCATAGAGCAAAGTATAAATTGAAATAGTTGATGAAAAATAGTTTTCTTCCTAGCATATTTTATTTTCTTTCGTATTTTAATAGTAAAATTAATTAATAACCTCAAGTGCGGGTTGTAAGTCCGTGTTGAATCGCCCATGAATGTCAGTACAAGTGTGAGGGCTGGTTGTAATAGCCCGGCCATGTCCGCCTCGTCGGTGATAGCGCCCACAGTACGGCGGGACATTGTTATCAATACAACAACATTCTCCAATACAAACTCTGGAATGCATCTGGAATTTTATTGGAAATCTATCAGATATAAGTCAACTAATAGTAGGTATTGTAACAAGTTAAAAAGATAAGAATAGGATAAAACTAACATGTTTGTTATATGCAAAACGAGGGAAAAGTAATGTTTTATGTGTATAAAAAAAGTTTGGATCATATTTTGTAAATGTTAAAATTATTTATTTGCAAAAATAACTATGAACACATGTCGTTTCATTTTTATTCTCTTTTAATATCCTACCATTATTACAACTAAATGGTGAAAGTGAAAGGGCAGATATCTTTGAATACCTCAATGTATCTGGCGGTGGGGTGGTGATTGGCATGTCTATTTGCATCATAGTGTTTGGTGCGTAATTGCCGACGGTGGTAGCACGTGCCGCTACCTGCACTAGCCACGTGCAGGTGGTGGCCTGCAGACGGTGGAGGTTGGCTAGCATCTTCTTCTCCAGGAGACCGCAGCGGAATGTCACAAATCTGAAACGATTGTTCGAACAGATCAATATGGAATAACAAATTATAGTAGATTTTACACCATACTGAGGAACAAACTGAAGAAATAGATCCAATAGCATTATTTTTGTATTTTATGGACAGCTATTGGTGGAAACAAAAACACACTTCATGTATCAATGATTGGGTCACTAAGTAGTAAATTACTATCAACAAAAGCTATTTAGGTATTCTACCCCGTATACGTTATTAATATGGGAGATATGTGATATATACTTCGTCATGAGGAATGTTGCTCTCTGTCTCAGCGGTTCCATTATCCTGGCTGGTCCAGCATCAGACAGCGCGCGCTGAGCTCGACCCACTTCCTGACCTATACGCCACATTTTCTCAGCACACACACGGACACCTACAAACATATTATTAACATTACTATTATAATTATTGATGTCAAAATATTGATATCTAAATAAGTCCACAACATATAAGGAAAGAAAATTTTATTTAGTTTTTCCTACATTTCATATTAGTTCATTTTAATTTTTTAACTTGTCTTTATAATACATACAGTTAAATGCGTTATGGGTATCAAGTTTTGTAAAAGCTATAGCATAATTTATAAAACTCAATATTAGTTGGTCACTAAAATTTAAAAAAATTACAAATTGGGGTTGTATTTAAATATTTTAATTAATACAAAATAATTAAATTTAAAACTATTTAAAAAGCCTATGATATTATACTTAGATGTCACAAGTTTATGAGTATTTATTTTGAATTTATTAACTTTGGTACCTAAATCGATACACTTCTGCGTCATGAAAAAGCATTCGGTGACGAAGTTGTATGTTTCAGCTGTTGGGCGTTTGATCGGCGTTCCGTCGTCGGCTTCCCGAGCTGGTAGCAGACAGGTCTCACTGTGAAGACTGAGGTGGACAGACTTGGAGGGAGCCTCCTCCGGCTGAGAATATTATGATGAAATTATGTACTGGCCTATGATTTTTTTTTGCTTGTGCGTGTGTGGTAGTGTGCATATGCGTGCGCTTGCGCGTAAGTGTGCGTTCGCGTGCGTGAGTGTGTGCGTGTGAGTGTGTGTACAGCGGCGTTTACAAAAAAGTTGTGTGGGGTAAGCATAATGTATCCTATTTAATTTATTCAAACAAACATCACTAGCATACAAATCAAGGCATTAATGATCCATAATTTTTTAATAATGTCACTAGTTACGTAGTTTGAATTATATCACAAGATAGGTTTTTTAATATGCTATAAAATCTTATAATGTTCTTTGCACACACCATATACATATATATAGTTTAAAAATAATACTCCAAAGGCTAGATGTTTATATATGTATAAGGAAAACATAATAGTTTGATTTGATAAATGTTAAAGATATACCAAAATATTTTGTTTTGCTTTCATCATATTTTTAGGGAATTTGAAAATTTTGATTTAATTACTAAATAATTTATCTTATTTCTTCTTAAGAGCTTCTTAATCATTAGACAAATTTTTGATAGGATGTGATGGTGGTAAAATATATATTTAATTAATAATTACAAATATTTAGTGTCCATAGAAATAGACCATTTTAAAATATAGTATTTTCATATATGTATAAATTTTTAGTAGTTGTGTTTTCACTTACAGACACAGCACCATACGTTGGATCGATCTTGAGTGCCTTTGGATCATCAGCTGTGTTGCAGAACGGTTGACACAGATGGAGTAACACAGCACCGAGATTCAGCATGAAACCATCGGAGACACAATTTGTCATACCTATGTCGCTGGTCTGTGGAAATTATTGTTATATATATGTATATTTCAGCTATAACAACAAAATATATTGTCTTTGGGAGCCATGGGAGCTAAATGAAGTATTATTCATCATTTTCAATTATGATATATTATACATAACTTTCAACATGTAATATTTATTTAAAATAGAAAAGAAATAAAAGTGTGCAATGATAGAGTGAAATCATACCAAACAAATAAATATAACAGGCCTAGTTACTGATTATAAAAAGAAATCTATTGAATGAACTTTCCATAATTTTATGTTTAATTGCTAAAGACTAGAAATATATTTCTTATCTATACCTGAACATTCCAAAGTTTCCCTCTAGCAGAATTAGATTTTAAACATTTTCCAATCCACGTCAATAAACGATTTTTCAGTTCCGGTCCGCCTTTTAGCAAGCTCAAAAATATTTTATGCATATAATTAGTTAAATGTGATGTTGCATTCCATAGTGATGATTCAATTAGTGATGTCGCAGCCTGAAACGCAACTTTGTTATATTATAAACATTCTATATTAACTTTAAAGTTAGGTAAAATTATAATTGTAAGTAAGTTAGCATATTTTTTTGGCACCTGGTCCATAGGGTTATCAAAATAATCTGGTAAACCATTGTTGGAGCGAGGTAGTACTGATAGTGACAGAAGACCTCCCATAACATTATCTTGGAAGAACCTTCCACTCATTTCGTTTTTTGGCTCGCAAGCATCCATTAATATTGGAGCTAAATTTGGATCGCCTTAAATTAAAATCAATTGCTGTTAAAAATATAATTATAAAATATACTTAATTAAATATCTGATATTTATTAATTTTTTATATCAAGGTAATATGAGTAACACAAACTAAAAAAATATACTTTAGATCCAATTATATTCACAAGTGAGGAAATACATTCTTTACATATATGCTGATTCATCAATTACTTTCCCATCATATTACAAGTTTGTAGATCAAATAGATTTCATGTTTTAGTGTATTGTAGAGCATGTATTTTTTAGCAGTTCAGTAACAAAAAATATATTAAAATTGAATCTGATAAAAGTAAGTACTTACTTGCAAACAGTTGTACTGATGGTAGAACATAAATAGGCAGGTTAATTAAATTTGATTTATTGATATCTATGTAAATTTTCCTTAATACAGGAATCATAGTATCCTTCAGTTGTTTTTTACATTCATGATCTCCTGAAAAATATTAAATTGTTAATACATATGCATAATAACAAATTTATTTCTTTTTTAAGCATGAATTAAATAAAAAAGTATTGAGTTTGATATTAATATTGATGTCAAGTGTTTTGTGTATGTGTGAAAGTTTGAGTATGTCTGTGTATATGCTGTATGTGAGAGAGTGTGTGTGTGAATCTTTGCCGTCTTTGTTAAACATCAGCCCGCCATTGTATTAGCTTTTTTTCATAAATCATGTAAAGCATTTTTGGCCTTGATTATCTTAATTAAGCACCTCACACTTGTTGGTATAATTTTTTTTAGTGATAATTACGTAAGTTTTTTTTTATTTATTTATTAAAATCATATGTTTATTATATAGCAAAGCTAATAAAAGTTTTGAATAGACTTGGATTAATTTATTTTGAGTATTTCAATACTAATAATTACACTTATATTTATGTTAAAACAGAAGAACATACATTCAAAACCTTTTCTCTCACTTTTAAAACTTTGATAGATCCAGCTATGTTTCTATTATTTACGCAAATGGTATTCGTTTCACAAAATGTTGGGCTGAATTTGGTAACTTTTCATAAGTAAAAGCCACTGCGCTTCATCAATTTGTTTTTGTTTAAGTTGTAAGACAAAGTCATACAAACACTTTAGCTTTTCACATAAACGCAAACAATATTTCAAAGATGTTTGCTTATTACAAATCCCCATTTTTTTTTCTACCACTGAAGATACTTTTAATACTTTTCAAGGCTCCTGGAGACCCCTAGTTTACCTTATCCACTTTTGAAATTAATGTTCTTAAGTATCCAATATATTTATACACCATTTTTGTACTATGTTTTAAACATTAAATGCACACAAATTTTTATGAAGATATAAGACGGAATAAAATTACTTGTTTAATTAAAATAATCCGACCAATCTTGAATAAAGTTTTTGGTATACTTTGTTGTTTATATAATATATATCAAAATATTTTTAAGTACATAAGTACGATAATTAAAGTTTACTACACATTACTTTTAACTGTAATAAACATACTTTATTAATATTTAATAACATATAACAACAAAAAATTAATTCATGTTATATTTACAAACTAACTAACTGTTTTAAAATTAAAATTAATTTAATAAGAAAGTGTGTGACTTACCTTCAGCTACAAATGATTTTACCAAGTCTATAAAAAATGTTGGACTTTGTTGAACAATCTGTCGTAATATTTCTACAAGTTGCTCAGAAAAATCCTGACCCTCAAAAAGGGCAGGCTGTTTTAGTGCTGTGACTGCATTCCGGAATATCAATTCTTTCATCCTGTTTAAAGCATCTTGGACATAAGGTGTGTTTATATGGCTGTAACTGTTGATGTTCTCCATTGAGCTAAATAAATATGGAAATACTTGTTTTTGGATAACATGCTCTTTAAATACTGTACTTCCTTTTGGTATAACTTGATGCTCTATGTCTTGCAGTAATAGCCTTTCAAAGAGGGCTTGCTCTAGAGCTTCTAAATCAATGTGTATTCTAGGGTTCATAGCCTGGGCAAGCTCTTCGAGATATACCAATTGCCTCTCAGAACTTTTATCCGCAGCATTAGGGTTCACAGTGAAAAAGAAAACATTCTCAATTATATTGTTAATTACAAGAAGCTGTTCGTCGCCTTGTACATTATGTACGTCTATTGATATTTGGGTCGAATCCACATTAGATCCTTCTGTTGACTTCGCTTCTGCGGCACCCAGCAGACCCACAAATGGATTATTTGGTTCAGACATTATTAACTATCAAGAGCAAAAAAATAGGAATGTAGCACTAGATATATTAAGTCCGACGAGAAGTCTTACATTGTTCTTAAAAACGTTTAGCCATTTATAATATTTTGGAACTCATTCCCACACGATTTATCACAACTTAGACGTTCAAGCAGAGCATTTAATAAAGTGCTGACTGTAATTCGTTATCACAACTTGATAAAAAAATCGCAATTGCCAATTTGACAATGACAAGACATAGGAGACGGAATTATTGATATAATAAACAAAAATTACATTGTTTTGTTTTTTTGCAATATAGTTTTGTATTTTTTATATATATTATGTTTAGAATTTAAAGAAATAAGACGGACTAAGGAGCATAATTGTAAGTTCTCTACTAGTTTCTACAATTAACACTTTCATAAACTTAATATTACTTATTATATAAATAAAAAAATATACTTTAATAATAGCAAAAATATGTAATGATAACTATATTAAATAAAATATTTTTTTGCGGATATTTCCTTTTTTTAATTTTATCTGTTCTCTAAATATTCTGTTTATAAACACGGAAACGGACCAACTAAGACATTATTTTAATGTATTAAAGTATTGTTTAAAATTGAAACGAAATAATATTGATACAAATTCTGAATTTATGTAAAAATTATTATGAATTTATTAGGTTCTCGCAGTAGTGATTATAAATTGTTTTAAGTGAGTTAACGATCAATAAGTTTTATGTTAAGGTTGGCACCATTGCCGTAACACAAGCGCCATTAATTGTTGTGTTAAAATATAGAACTAAATTATTACAATATCCGTCTTGTTTTCATTACAGTCGTCGTCCGAATTCGAAATTAATAATATTACGTATTGCAATTGTTACGTCGTCTATATGCAGCAATGCTATGAAATTCTTTTACATGGCGTATAGTAGTCGCACATAGTGAATTGTTCCTTTAATGTAAGATTGGTAACACTTAATTATGTATTTACTTGCTAGGCCATAATAATATAAGCAAAAACGTGTCCCCTTTAGATTTATTATTAAGTGCTTTGTCTGCTCAAATTTCTACACACGTGTAACCATACTGATACACAATTGCCGAACAATTTTAATTAAAAAAACTTTAAGATTATCGTTTATATTGACTCAGTGTCAATTTTTAAAATGGCAGCGTCTTAGTACGCCATTTTATTTAATTCTAGTTGTGTAAGCGATAATTTTTAAAGTACATCTTTAAACAATTTAGTGCATGAACATGACTTGTCTATAACTTTGTTTAAAATGCTATATCTTTTCTATTTTAAAGGGGACTTGGTGATGGTATTATGCTAAAAGTAATTTTTATTAAAATTTTACAATTTGAAATATTGTATGCGGCATCTTAAAATGGTTAGGTTATTTTAAGTCGCGGGTCACTATTATACGCCAACACTAGAAAGTCTGTGATTGTGTGAGTGAGCGTTGTACGCGTGACCTCGAAAAAGGAAGGACAAATATCTTGCCGTTCTAGAAGGCTGACGTCATTTATATATCGTGGCCAGAACGCAGCGCAGCTACTAGCAAGACATTGTGAAATGTGAACGGCCACCTACAGCTTGCATATCTATTCGTATCTAATAATTTATTTGAAAGTTGTGGCTATGAACAGTTAGTCTGTTGATTTCTGCCATACATGTTGAATCCATTACTGCGCAATTTACTTTAGTTTGTGAATCTGGAGATTTCATTCAAATGATAATTGTCGCGACGAATATTAGGTATAGTATAGAGAAAATCGAATATTGCTCGGATTTGAAGCAATGCAATCATAATTAACACCAGTATAGTTTTAAATAGATGTATGGTTGGTCAATTATAACCAAATTGACATTTAACCACATAAACAGGGCGTCAGCTTTCAGCGTTTCCGTTTTTGTATGTGTGTGTTTTTAACACATATGTACCGCGTAAAGGTTTTATATTTTTGATAGCATTATATTTATAAAATTCTGAAAACCATCTGAAATCAAAATTCGTTTCAACTGAATAATGTACAAAAATAATTTTCGGATATTTGCATATTAGTCATATAAACAATCCGAATAACATTCTTAAATTGGTAGGGTTATATTAAATAAAATGGCGGCTTTTACGTCTTAGCCATTTTAATGACGTAATGCAATGTATATAGATGTAATATTTTATATTTTTAAATAAATCTTCATGTTTAGGATATTTATATATTGTAGATGTACTTTAGAAAGTAGAGGAAGCTTTTGGACTAGCTTAATCGTAGTTTATTTAAATGCGTGATCTCTTTTACTTATCATTATTTTGCTACACGAAAATATATGCGACATTTATCTATAGAGTATATTTTTATCAAATACTTAGTTTGCCCATTATGATAAACGCATAACATTCTCAGTTATTAACAAATTATATTAAAATATGAACATTATAAATCTTGGTAGTTCAAAACATGTTTGGAGGACAAAGTTTCATGGCATTATAGTCTTTATTTTATAAGTGGTAAGGAATTTTGTCTACGTTAAAACAACATTAAGCGGTATTAAAGACTTAAATCAAAGTTCCATAAGACATTATCAGTCTTATTATTGTTGAATATATAATTTATTCACGGTATATTGTTTCAGGGAAGTCTAAACGAAAATACACGTCTTTAAACGAGAAAAAATAGATTTCACGCATGATTTTTTATATTAAATCTAATATTTAATATAAACATGATAATATATTTATTTCTATACTATTTATTGTTCTGAGAAATTTTAATATATCTTTATAAGTCTAAAAAAGTGTTATTTTCTGCTAATGAAATAATCATAAACTGTTATCAATTCCAGTGACATCAAAATGGCAGAACCAGCTACAGTTACAGAAGATTTAGAAGATGGTGAGATTGAAAGCGATGGCGAAGAAACAAATGAAACACAAAATGAAGAAAAGCCGGAGGAAGCAGCTCCAGTTGTTGAAGAAAATAAAGCAAAAGTAGATAATCAAAGTTTTTATTATTCTAAGTCAGGTAAGAAGAAAAAGTCAAAATCGAATAAAAGCGAGCAGAAGGTTAAAGATAAAAGTAAAAAAAGTCGGAAGTATGCGGAAACGGTTGAGGATGACTTTGCCGGTGGAATAGAGAAGGCAATAAGAAAGGCTATGAACAAAAACGATGGCAATAACTTTCAAGGTGAAGCTGAAGGCGAAGAACGTAGAAAATATAAAAAGAGAAAGAAATACGACGGGAAGGAAGGGTCGAGCAAGAAGCGCAAAAAACAGGAATATTCTGATGAAATGGACGAAGCTGAGATGATGTGCGTTCGCGGAGCTTCGCCGGTACAGAAACAGTCCCAGGATGAAAGCTACCAGGAACAGGACTCGTACGAATCTGATAGCAGTCAAGATTCACGAGGACACCAGCAGCATCGCCAGCAGAGGCATCGACCACCGCAGCGGGAGAGAAATAAGAATAATAAAAATGATAGGAGGAGGGGGGGAACACATCCCATGCAAGATCCCGATGGTGTTTGTCTGTATTACATGCAAGGAAAATGTCACAAAGGAGACGATTGTGTGTACTCACACGACGCACAGCCGCCGAGAAAAATGGAACTATGCAAATTTTATTTAATGGAATGTTGCGCGAAAAGAGATAAGTGTCTGTACATGCACGCTGACTTCCCCTGCAAATACTATCACACTGGGCTTCCATGTATTTATAAAGACGAATGTAAATTTGCGCACGGTAAACCTTTAAGCGATGCACTCAAAAATATTCTATTGAAACACATCGAATCAGCTCCTAAGGAAATATTAGGTGACTTCCCGAGACTCAACAGAGATGGAGCATTAAAAATGTTACAAAATACACAACTTAAATTAATGCAACAATATTCAGAGAGCACGGACGCTGAAGTAAAAAATATTCCGTCACTTTTCGATATTAATATACCTAATCCTCAACTAAATGTAGATTCGTCTCAGAATAGTTCATTTAACAACGAAAGGCAGAGCAAGGTATCACCTAAAGTAAGGCAGTCGAGGTGGCAAAATGACGAGTCGAATCAAAATCAATGTCTCTCACCGAACAGCAACGCGAGTTCCAATGTTCTAAGTATTAAAAACTTAACCGGTGTTCTATCACCACGACAAATTTATGAACTAACAAAGATAGGTATCGAAAACTTGGATCAGTTGAGTCAGTTAACAGTATTACAGTTGAATAATATAGGTATATCCTTGAAACAAATATCGGACATACAACTGAACACAATGAGCATCCAGAAACTAGGTTTGATTAATAACACTGAACAACAGTCCCAACATCATCAATTCGTCAGCACTAACGCTCCTGCAAAGGATTTAGATTTAAGAGTACCGCCAGCAGCACTGCCTTCGTCGAATAGTCTATCGATAGCCTCCGAATTGCCCGGTCAGGACGTTGATATGCGTTTTCAGCCGAACACACAATCACTTAGTGTCAATGATGAGTCAAGCAATAAAACATCTAAAAGGGAAACGAGCAATAAAGATATGATAGATATAGATCAATACACAAAAGATGCGTTAAAATTTGCATCGAAAGATAAAGAGAACATAGACGTTTCAAACGAGACTATGGACAGTGAAAAAAATAATACTTTAAATGAAATAAAAGATGTGGATCACAGGGTCATTCCATTTTCCGATGGCGGGTCGAGTAGTCATAATGCTAATACAGAAGAGAATGCTCTGCGTTCGGAAGCGGATACGGACATACGGTTTCTGCAACCGGATCCTATATTTAAAAATGCTGAGAAGAGACATCGTCGTTCCACTACGGACGATGATGAAGATAACAATTTGCTGATCGATGAGAAATGGTATTCAAGTGACGAAGAAAAGGGGAATAAAAAGAAATCACCCATATCCTCACCTCAGAAGTCGTTGATGTCACCGCCGCCAGTGGTTCCGCCTGTCATAGAAACTTCGTCGGTTTTGAGTAAACTTGGTGATCTTTCGAAAATAGACATCAGCGAGGAAGTTACAAAACTGCTCAATACTATGAAAAATAATTTACACGAAACGCCAAGTCAAGAAACCCAAGAGCCGACAATATCGAGGGATCCTCGTTCTAGAAGATCCCCTCCGACGTCTGTAGATACTAGCATAGAGACAAGTAAAACTACCGCTAAGAAGAGCAATCGTGTGTCTATATATGAATGTGTGGATGGCGAACCCACGGACGGTCGACGAAGAACGGACGTGGATCTCCGAACGACGGACTTTAAGGGTCCAAGCTTCGGTGACACAGACTTGAGACAAAACACCAGCGGTGACATAGACTTGCGTCTAGGTTTACCGTTCAAACCGATACCTAACTACACGCCAGCCTCGGAGATAAACGGTTCCATTAACAGCCATCCGCCAATACATTACAAACTAGTTGCCATACACATACCGCGTCCTGATTACACGGATATTAGAAATAGCACAGCGAAATCACAAGCACTGACGGATCCTAGGTTAAGGAAAGTATTCAGATTGTCCGTGGAAGAAACTAATAGCGACAGTGAAAAACCAGCGAAAGTTGTTAATACGGGCCCTCGAGTAGATCCCAGGCGGAAACCTAAAGATCAAATCGATACAACTAGTCAAGAACAAAAAACTAACTCATTAGAATTACAAACTATATTACAAAATTCAAATTGGTACAAAGATTTGAGTTCGACACAGAAGATATTCGTAAATCAGAACCTAGCACCTGTGACGCAGATGATAAAACAACACCACCAGGAAAAGCAGCTGGGTAAGAAATTTGATATAGGTTCCATACAAAACAATAACGTCCTATGTAGCATATTCACTAATCTAGGCGTGACGCTGGGAGAACACGGTGAGTTCTCGTATCTACCTAAACCAAAAGAAGCCCTGTTGAAGACTCCGATAGGTTTTAGTCAGAATTCGAATCCTTTCGGTATGAACAATATGTCCGGAGGCCACGGGCCTAGGGAGGGTAATATTAATATGATCAATATGCCGCCAATGGGTATGGCTGGTGTAGGGAACATGAGTAATATGAATTCATTGCACGGCTACAACCAGTCCATGTCGGATCCCAGAGGTGGGCCGACTCCGGGCCTGCTGGGCATCGCGCCCAACATACCTCATAACTTTAACAACAACAAATTCGGTGGTCCACATAATTTCGGTAACATGGGGTTCAATGGCCCACCTAATGATTTTAACTTTATGGAGGGAGATCAGAACTTCCAAAGATTTCCCAATAGAGGAGGTCTCCGCGGCAGAGGGAATAATGATCGTTGGAATAGAGGTGGGAATAGAGGACACCGGGACAGGAAGAACTTCAACGAGCGAGGGAACTGGAAAAACGACAGGCATTAGCTGGTAATGTCAGAGGCGGTGCAACATCCTTCCACATCATACAATATGTGATCAAGGTGATAATTATGATTTAGTAAATGTAGACTATACTTGCTAAAAATAGTTTTTATAATTTATTTTATTCTAATAGCAGTAAGTATCCTGTACAAGTTTTTAAATACTGTAAATATTCGGAGTAATTAAATCATTGAAGGTTTTTTTTTCTATATAAGTCTAATTATAATACTGATGACGTTATGAATATGATAAAAAGAAGAAAAAAATAAAGTTAATTGAATGAATTAGGTTCATTTTTAAAGGTACTCATTATGCGAGCCAAATGTTTTAAGACTGAGTGCATTATTATTGTGTTATGTATTATGATAATGAGCGCAGTCGCAAATGATTTCATATATAGATATATAATTAAGTTAAATTGAAATTATGGTATTTGTCCAGTTAACAGCTTACTGATCTGAGCAATAAGATACCCTTATATATATAGTTTGATAACAGGTACTTTGTATAGATAGGTGACTTCCGTTATTGTTCATTATAGATTGTAATTATAAAAGCCCACTGGACTTAATAAAATCTATGTTTAATATATGATATGTCTTAATTATGAACCGTTATTCACCTTCTTTTGCAGCTTTTGGTACACAAGTGGAAAATATATAAAAAAACAATGATAATATGAATGGATGTTTTTTCAGAACACAAATTGTATGAAAATTGGTAAGTAGGTATGACTTAATGAAACTTAATGTAGGTCTCATTTATTTAATACATGCAAAACTGATGTAATAAAGTTTGCAAAGTCAATTTTTAATCTGTTGCCTCCCGTTTTGATGTTAACAGGCACTTGGGAGACTTTTGTGAATGTGGGAGCTGTAAGAAACAATACTAATGAGACAATAGCTATATAATTTAAGTAAAAATGGCTATAATAATATGTACATACAGAGATTCAGTGACTCCATGTCTTCTTGATCATCTAAACAGTTGTACAGTACAACGCACTGTTTAGCTGATAATTTAGCCTGGGATACAAAGTAATTGTAAAGCAATTCAATTTCTCTTCCAGCTACATTGACTGTGTTAGGGGAACATACTAGAATAACTCCTTGGATGCCAACCCTAACAGCTGGCCAGCATGATTCGAATCTAAGAGTCACATATCAATATATAAGCATCTACTTAAAAAATGAACTTATTTACACAAAATTAAATAACACTTGACTTCCTATGCCAACAATATAGTTATTATTCAAATTATTATTAACATACTTATGGTCACCGCTGCAATCCCACAATTCAATTTGGACCTTACGCTGCCTTTCGTTAACATTGTGATTGAGCTCAAATTCTAAGATGCGTGCTCCTTGTGTCGGCCTAGGGGTACCAGCTTCTTCGATATTAACAGATTCTGATAGAAAATTTGCTATCGAGGTCTTTCCACTCTGGAATCATTACATAAAATACTTAAAACTTATCCTGCTCAAAAATTATATCACATTGTAATGAAACACATGAAAATACATCGGATGGTCCAATTATTAATATTTTCAGCATGTCTGCCATTAACCACTTAACCGCTAATATAAATATATATATTTTTTTACAAATCACGAGTACGATAAGCCGTAAACAAAGAAACCGCTACACTATTCGTAGCATTGAAATTGTTTGTGTACGTTTTCCATGACAACAGTATTGATATAGGATCTATAGACGCGTCAATGACTTGTGTCGCAGCTGTTAAAAAGAAGAATGGAGGTCACCAGAATATATCTTACAAAAGCAACTTTACATAATATGTAGGATATCTCTAAACACATTAATACATAAAACTTATATATTTTCGTATTTACTACGCGATTTTTTTATTACTTTAAAACTACATAATCCCGACGTTTCGGT
>DVQP01000978.1:0-17970 GCA_018231745.1 Danaus eresimus | reverse complement strand
GGTGCCTCCAGACAACTATTTAGGTGAGAATCATATGTAATCTGATATATGAGATATGAGATTTTCGCGAGACATTTAAATAAAACTAATATATTTCGGATTTAATACGCGATTTTTTATTACTTTTAACCGTGATCACGGTCAGACGAGATGAGGTTGCTGAGATGTAACCGAACCATCAGTATTATGTAGTTTAAAGTAATCAAAAATCGCGTAGTAATTCCGAAAATATATTACTTTTATTTAATCTGATATATGTTAATTATTTTAAAAAAATATTTTTACAATAAAAGTATAAGAATACAAATAAATGTAAAGTAGAAAATTAATAAAAAGATAGTACGTTTACAGTAACGAGTTTCTTAAAAGCTATGTATTAAACAGACATCTTTCCTGATCTAATTTAGGTCGACTCTGTAAAAGATATTAGACGTAATATTTTTTTTATGTAAACGATATTTTGATGCTGTCCATTAAATTTGATTCATATTGCGTACATTCAGAATAGACTTTTTAAACGGTTTGGATTTCGTTGGGTTTTCAATATAATACTAAATTGTTTTGTTTTTACGTTAAAATATTTCCAAATTCTGCACTATACTGATGATAAAAGTTGCTTTTCTGCATTTTACTAGCTTAGATTCATTGCAGTGCTAATATGTTATGTACCAATTAAGAAATGATATATCCACAATTACCATATATTTTAAGCCAGACGGAGATTGAAGCCTAGAAATATACAAAAGCTAGCATTTTTATAGCTGAATAATTATAGAAAAAACTCCATTGTAAAGAAAGCGGGTCAATAACTCTATATAAAGATTTTCCTTTCATCTACGTACATTCAAAATAATCATATTTCTTTAGCCAACATCTCAACCTTTCAGGAATAAATCTTGGATCGGTATGTGAAGGGTTCCGTGGCTCATTTGAAAGTGTATAAAATTTTAAATAATGTTCAGTTGTCTTTAGCTTCTATTCTCAATTACAGACTGTTTACAAGCTTCATCAAAAGATTGCACTATAACTGCTTAAACCAAATACACATACATGATTATTTTTTTGACATTTTTAATGTATAAGATACATTACTGTTTGGGAGACATAGCCACATAAAAATATACTACATACTTTTGCGAGGTTATGGATTATTAAGTTTATAAACATCCAAACATATTTTCTTATTTATATTAATAATATTTCTCATTAATCTCTAACAGAGATACAGTGTGGTCAGTGCTCACTGGCCAGGCGTATGATAATACGCCAACTATAGTAGTGCACGACGTTAAAGAGATTGAGACGTGGATACTACGCCTGCTGTCAGCCCCCGTACCAGTTCCGGGGAAAACTCGACTCGAACTCGAAGTACTCTCACCAACAGCACACGCACCACTGGTATTTGCTTTACCTGATCACACAAGATTCACTCTTGTCGACTTCCCTCTACATCTCCCACTGGAATTGCTAGGTAAGTCTATTTGATTATAATTGAAAAGAAGCCTTATTGTATTGCCTTTTTGTAAGATAATTTTGTTTTAAAAATATTCCTTATAAAATGGTTTCGGATTAAGATTTCTTGACACGTGTGATTATAACATCTTTTTTAAGTTAATATTTGTCAAACTTCTGAATGATTTATTGTATTTGACTAGATTATTACTTTTTTAAACAGGTGTCGATACTTGCTTGAGAGTCTTAACATTGATAATGCTGGAAAACAAAGTGGTAGTTCAATCGAGAGACTATAACGCACTCTCAATGTCCGTGATGGCGTTGGTGGCGATGCTGTACCCACTAGAGTACATGTTCCCAGCGATACCACTACTACCAAGTTGTATGAGCTGTGCGGAACAATTACTTCTGGCCCCAACTCCGTTCCTGATAGGAATACCCGCTACATTCTTAACGTACAAGAAGAATTTTAAGTAAGTTTTCTCATTATTTAAGTGAGTTTCCTTTCCAGAGCATCTGTAAAATAGCTTCCTTACAGATTACCAGATGACATTTGGTTAGTAGACCTGGATGCTACTAAGCTTAGTGGGCCTTACGGTAACGAGCAGGACCTACCTCCTCTACCAGAACCAGAGAGTTCAGTCCTTAAAAACCATCTGAAACAGGTATGTATTTACTTCTATTTCAATCTTTGTCCTTTTTCATTGTTGTCACCTAATCTTTTCTCAATCACGCAACTTATTTCGCATTCTTATTCGTGTTGCTGAGCAGATGTGGCAATGTCTTAAATATATGAAAACCCCTACACAATAGAGAAAACTTGAATGAAACTTTTTAAATAACTTTTTTAATCTTATCGATCCTCGGAATCGAGTTTTATTCTTCAAATTATACAATATGGTCAAATATAGTAGAATTATATTATATTCTTTAGTTATTTTTTCAAATACTCGTTATATTTGAGGAATAAAATATTATTAAGTCCCTCCACAAACTCCAACTTTTCTGACTTCCACAATACACAAATTCTTTAATACTACTTCTCTTCTTATTTCTCTTCTGATTTCACTAACGTTCTATTCACTTTTCCCCCACTCCGCTAGGCTATGCAAGTCATGGGAACTGCCGGAACTGGTGTAAATATTAATATTCTTTTTACATTGCACAGTTTGAATTTATTCACTACATTTTGAATGTGTTGTTAACATGCCAACCTTATAGAAACACACAATAACTGACAGAACTCACCTCCCAACTCCTTACCAAACTATAAGAGGGGGCATATCTTATGAATAACTTGACTAAAAGTAGTGTTAGCATTACCTACAGGCACATTTATGCTTTTGTCTTAAAATTTAAATAAATATATTTTACACATAGTGAAATCGATTTCCAATAAAGTTAAGTAACTTTGAGATTAGAATCATTATTGCCAAATAAATAGATGATTTAAAAAAGAATATATTTATTTAAATGATTATCTTCATACTATCCTCGACTTTTAATTTGAGAAACTGGACACGCAGTCTGCAACACGATTTCAGTGATTGTTTTTTTGCCAGTGCATGTTTTTTGTGAATGTGATAACGGTAAAGCAGAATCGAGACCTGAAGAGCTTCCGCTCTTACGACAAGGTCGTGATAACAATGTTGATAACAAATTCAACGCTTGTTTAACTGCGGATATATTTGTCCGGTGTCGCTGCATAAAACGCGTTTAATTTTACATTTCGCTTATAATGCTTGTACTAAATAGAGCTTAGACGCTTATTTTTAGACACAATCTAATAGAAATTTAAGTTTAGTTAATAATTTGATTTATTTGAAACTGATAAAAAGTATGTGACATATAATATAATGGTATAAGAAAATAAATAAAGTAAAAGGCATGTCATAAAAAAATTGTAATATACAACTTATGATTGGAAGAAAATTTTCAAGTCATACATAGGAATATTTTATATATCTACTTACGTATATTTAATCCAATATATATAGCCTTAATATTAAAATATTTGCTTACCTATAAATAACATAACAGTTAGTAAGTATATTGAATTAGTTTTTATTCTTGCCTTTATAACTGAGCTAAATATAATATATTTTTAATTTAAAGGTTTTCTTGCTAGTAATACATATGTGTACAAACAGAGGTTAAAATTTTGCAACTGACGAAATCATTCAGTTCATGAACCACTCGATTATTTTTATGATACATAAATACTTTAACACATTAATATATATTCATTTTTAAACACATCTTATTTACTAAAATCTCCAAATTAAAATAATACTGTGTGATTTCGATCGGGAGAAAATATTCATATAAAATGACGATTGGTTAGTAAGCTTTTATTAAAGAGAATTCATTTGTTGTTCAGGCACTAAGCAGCTTAACAAATAGTTCAGCAGAGCAAGCTACAGCGCCACTTCTGCCTTCAAGAAGAGATAGTGTTGGTGGGGCTACGTTAAAGTAAGTCCTAAACAAAGGAATTAACTATCAAAATGCGTCTTTAGTTTATAAGAAAACAATTTAATATTAAAAAATAATAATAATTTGTATATCAGGGTACAACCAGCGACTTTTCGTGAAGGATCTCACAGTACCCCAGAGAGTCGACGGGTATCTGTGGGCAGCGCACACACAAGACTGTCGCTCGCGTCTCCCCACTCACCAGCACCCCAGAACTCGCCACAGGCACAACCGTTCAATCCATTGATATACGGCAATGATGTAGATTCCGTCGATATCGCTACAAGAGTCGCTATGGTCAGTTAAAAGACATATATATGAACATACCTACTTGGAATATCATATTATAAATATATTTTATTATTTATAGGTTCGTTTCTTCAATTCTCAAAATATTTTGGCGAATTTTATGGAGCACACTAGAACACTGCGTCTGTATCCACGACCAGTCGTAGCCTTTCAGATCAATAGCTTCTTGCGATCAAGACCTCGATCTTCTTCTTTCTTGAATAAATTTGCTAGAACACAAGTATGTGATATATGGAACTAAATTTTAAATTAATTCTTATAATAATTCTTTTTAATGTGCTGATTTAATTATTACAGGCTGTAGAGTTCTTAGCAGAGTGGTCTTTGACACCATGCAATGTTGCTTTCCTAAGAGTGCAAACCGGTGTGTTTGATCCCCGACAAATTGGTGATAAACCAAAATGGTTTGCTGACCAACTGCAGCCCATACGATTCGCAGTTTGGGACGATGGCAGTTCACTTAACGGTGCCTTAAGACAGTTGCAGAGACAAGAAAATCAACCGACAGGTATTTCTAATACTTTTTTGTCATTTATGGTTTCATACCACATAACATGATAAAATATTAAATTCGTTATTCTTTTTTTCAATATTACTCATTAAAGATGAGAGTGGATCTGATTCTGAAGCTGCTGAAAGCACTAGCTCATCATATTCATCTTTAAGCGACTTCGTATCGGAGATGGCCTCATCAGATTTATCACCAGGTACTATAATATTTATATTACTTAGTAAACTCGAGAATAATCTTAGTTTCTATACTCTGTTATTTATTTTTCACAGGTGGAAACGTTCAACAGCACGTTATTGGCGAAACTTATAGTGCTGTAGTACAGGTTCCTATGACACTGTCTTCATCGTTAGATCCGAAAACGGTAATAATATTTTTCGATTAATTGTTCAAGTTAATACTTATGTCTTATGTTTACAACGTAAAGAGATTAATAGGTGGGAGATATTTACCAAAGAAACCGACCGCACTACCAGAACCGACACCGAATAAAAAAGCTAGATGTTTTATGAAATGTTTTTGACAGAGCTTCAGCTTTTTTAAAGTATCTTTTATTTAGACGAAATCCGCAAGACAATGCAATACAGGAGAATTTAATTTTCAGTTCTATTACTAACAAGTTACTTTACTTTCTCCATCATTTATAATTACCAACTGTTACGAGTTCTCGCAAAAGCAAGGATACTGTAAAATACTAGTTGCGTAAGTATATATTTATAAAATTTGTAGGTATACAGTCCACCATCTTCGTTAATATTTGGAGAAGAAGGAGATAGAGAAGGCCAGCGAGACGGACGGGAGTCAACTTCTCCATCCCCATCAGCTTCCAGTTCAGACCACAGCGACTTGTCTGATGATGACATCGCTGGAACTATGAACCGTCCCGATGTCACTGATCACCCAACACCAGTCAAAAAAAGTGTTAGTTAAATAAAAATACTTTGTGTTTTCTGCTTAAAATCTTAATAACTTAGTCGATTTGGAAGACGAATTTATTTTTTTAGGATTAAATAAAACTATATAATGATAGTATAGCTAAAGAATTAGTTTTGAATATGTGTCCAATTACCAAATGAAAATAGTTTTAGATTTCCATTAATGTGTTCCAAGAACTTATGTTGCGAGTATTGAGGTGTAGTAATTAAACTATAAAGTATCCCTGGCAACAGGACACAGATAGTGGTAGCTTGGGGCGAGAGTCGGACTCATCAACAACGCCTGCGACAGTCGCGTCGCGTCGTCCGCGTGATCCTGACCCCGTGCGAGCCTCCCCACATTCCCGCCCTAGGGTATAAAACACACTAACCTGTCTATACCTTACTAACATAAACGCTGAATATGATCTTTTCCCTCTAGTACATACATTTTTAAATCACATATTATCATGCAACGATAAAAAAACATTTATTTTCTTCTACTCATTATTTGGAAGAAGATAGACATTGACACATCTTGCTAGCACGTATTAACTTAGAACATTTTATCTATGTATATAATGAAGTATAATTCGTAAAGGTAAATAATTAACGTCAAAAATTTAAACAAAATAACCTGTTTCTTTTAGAGTTCTAACAGTGGTGTATCAAGACAAGCATCGCAAACGTCACTATTAGAACAATTTGCTGCTCAGGCGAAGGAGCTTGTACGAGAGACCACTCGTCAGAGCAGTCAGGAGGGAATTTTAGCGCATATGGACAAAGTACGTTTATATAAAACAACGTCTTATAAAAAGATTTATTTTAAGTGATTATGACGTTTTAAAGCAGTTTGCTTAATTTTTTTTTATTTATCAAACGAAACCCGGTCTGTATGTACAAAAAACAAAAAAAATATTCGTGACATGATTTAATCTACATACATTTACTTAGATCATATAACTATGACAATGTTTAATTTTTTATTTAAAACGTAACATGAAGAACGGGAAAGCTGATCAAGGACCAGATAAGAACATTTTTGCTCCTTTCGATAAGGTATCGCATTACTTGATGCTATTTGAGGATCGCCAAGTAGAACGGCAAATTGTAGCACGTAGTTAATTTTAAAGTTACACCAAGTTTGTTTATTACAATATTTCGTAGGTATCACATTTACTAAAAAGTGTGTTTAGCCTTTAGAATAAAGATAAAATTAGAATAGCATCATATGACATTTTACTTTTACACTGCAAAAAAATAAATCTACATTTTAAAAACACGCACTTGAAATCACACCAGAAAGAAAGCAATAGATTCGGAATTACATAGTTAAACGTTAAAAGCCTTGGTCATGTAGAATGTAGAGGCACACCAAGCATTATATACATTCATTACGAAAGTATAAGCATCTCACATCCTATATGAAAAGACCATCTCTTTATTATGTGTGAAGTGAATGACCATGTTTTTAACAGTTAACCCTTCATGCAAAAAAAGCCGCGGAAGAGGCATCGAAGAGTGTTCAAGAAGCGTCGAAGTCCGCATTGGAAGCAAGTAAAACGGCTACAGCAGTTAGCAAAAACACATTCGAAGATCTTACTTATGTGGGAAAGTCTACTTTAGGAGATCTTACAAAAAGTGCCAAGGAAGTTGCGGCTAAGAAAGGCTTGTTGAAGGTAGAGAACATATATTTGTTTGAGAATGTATAAGAGCGATTTGTTTAATAAAACATCCTTATACTCGACTGGTTTCCCCTTTTTTGTGAACAGGGTGAAAGTCAGGATGCTTCTACTAGTCCCAACGCCAGGAGAGATTCGACAGCACTGCAGACGACTAACTTACTTGCTACCACACATCGTGACTTCTTTTCCAACATTAGTTCTGACTTAAACGGTCTTGCTGCTTCAACTACTAGTATGTTCAGTGACTTCTTTGGTTCTGGTAAAGGTATGTTTGTACTGAATACGGAAGTTAGATATTTAATTTAATTTTAACATTGTTTATTTTCATTAACTATGGATATTTTACTTACTTTTTGTTTTAGGAAAGCAAGTAAAACCTGAACCGTCCCCGAATACTCCAATGACAGCAACATTTGGTCCTTTCTCTCAAGGTGCCAAAGGTTTAGTACAGCGCTCGCCACTTATTCGCCATTCTTCTCCAGCACCCGTCACGCCACCAATAAATACGAGATCTACCAATAGCGAAAATCAAGCGTTCCTGAATGATGTTAGTTCAATTTTATCTTAATTTATACATTTAATTTCACTATTTTAATCTGCGCCGCACAAAAGGCTTGTAACAATTCTGTTCTTGAGGTGGTTTATTATTAATACAAAAATGTAAAAGTATCAGCTGTCTTCCATAATCATTGAAGGTGTTTTTAACCGATGATGACTCGATGCAGTGCCTAACTCGTGTGTGTATATAATGCTTAAATTACAATTAACACGCATTTTTTTTTTTAATTTTTAGTAAATTTTGCTACTATCTAAATATGTTGTTACAGCTTGTACAACACGTTCTCGAAGGAGAAGGCGTTGGATGGCTTAAACTGAATCGTTTAAAAAAGCTAATGGAAGACGAATCATACAGGAACATGGTCCTTAGTAAACTTAATAGAAACTTTAACAGAAAGACTTCACCGAATGATAAAGTGGATGACGTTGTAAGTATGATTTGATGAAATCAGTTCGTGGATCAAATAAAACGGAAACTATTTCAAGACTTACTAGGTTTGCTTAATTTTTATATGGTTTGTTATAGTTTATAAGCAAACCCGTATGGAAAGGCATGCTAAAAGTACTACAAGCTGTGGTTCATGGTTTAGAACATACGTATTCCAATTTCGGGCTGGGGGGAATGGCCTCCGTTTTCCAATTAGCCGAAATGGCACACACTCACTATTGGAGTAAAGAATTCGCGGGATTAGAACACGGTGGTATGGCTGGTTCTGCATTATCTGAACACTATGGGAGGCAAGATTACGAGACTCCATTGTCAACGCCGTCTTCCAGAAAGAGCTCGCAGTCAGGTTAGTTGTGAATATTTTTATTTATACGTAGATAACTTATGATAATTCAAAACCATGTACGTTCTCTGTCTACATTAGATGCACCCATTGTCAATTACCCAGAACAAGAACACGGTGAGACTCAGAGTACAACAGAAATCTTCAAGGATATGTTAAATCAAAAACGAAACCTTTTATTTAGCAAGTTGACTTCTTTCGATTCCGATGTGAGTATTGCTTTGGTATGTCGTAAATATTGTCGTGAAAGTTCAATGTTTAATGTTGCATGTTGGGGATATAACCAAAATGTATAAAGTATGTATAATATCAATGTTGTTATATTTGTTTATTGTATACTTTCTTCCACGCATGGCTCGTCACTGGTTTAATTTTCATGGCCATTAAAAGTTACAACCCTAATCTTAAACATATGCTAAGCGGCGTGATATTAATACTACCAATAGTATAAATGTAAAGCTATATTTATAACGTGGGAAATTACCCATGGAGAATACATTTAATTAATTTATTAAGGAAGTGTTTAAATACAAAATTTCCGTTACAACGTTCATATTTGTCGTCAAATAATCAAGTGATAGTGTCCTTCAAGCTAGTGTTTGTGTGCAAGTGTATGGTATGCCCATGTGTTTGGTGATGTGTGTGTGTGTGCAGGCCGCGTCATCGGAGTGTTCAGACAGCGGGTCCATTACCACCAATCGCGCGCTCGCCGACCACCGCGCTTCCTTTAAATCAAATCTCTCTGACACTGACGTCATGTTCCTTAATGTAAGTCTTAGTGTGTGTAATTTGAAAAGCTTTTGCACATTTCGTAATATGCTTTATAAATGCACGCTTTAAAAGGACTTTTGTTCGACTTTTGTTCGACTTTTTTTGTAAACAATTTATCTTGAAATACTAATTCCAAATACCTGTTAGTTTGAATACGTTAAAATGATCAGAAAATCTTTTTAACGGTAGATTATTTCAGTCTCTTTTGAGTCATAGTTAACTTTTAGTAGAATATTATTTTGATGTAGGGCGGTTTTATGGCCTTGTTACTTTTAAAATTTACACAAATTTAAGGTAAGTAACATATTGATGGAAATAAAAAGTCCATAATTTATTTTTATTAAAACGAATATTGAATATTGAATTATAACCACATAATTTAAATAAATCATCTTTTATATTTTGATCTGTTCGTCCACAGACAGTCATGAGCCATTCTCCTTTTAAAAATTGCAGTCATTATCTGAGACATACTATTTGTGTATGAATAAAACGAGATGGTACTTGGATTTAGAAAAATTATAAATGCTATACTTTATCTTTTACTATCAGTATTAAGACTAAATGTATCTATTCATTATAACTTTATCTCTCTTTGGTCATTTCATTATGTGAAAACAAAATAATAAAGTATACATATCAAGAACAAATCCATGAAAATATTATAGATCTCAGTCACGTTTTGTTAAATTAAAGTTCTTTTTAAACTAAACATATCTCATTGTCCTATATATAGAATTCGGTACGAAACTTAAGAAGCGTAATTAAAACTAATATATTTCGGATTTACTACGTGATTTTTTATTACTTTAAACTACATAATCCCGACGTTTCGGTTAGTTTACAACAACCGTGTTCATAGGCAGGTGAGATGTGAGATCTCTTCACTTTAGTTTAAAGTAATAAAGAATCGCGTAGTCAATCCGAAATATTTTAGTTTTATTGAAATGTCTCGCGAACATCTCAGATCTCATTAAGAAGCGTAATAATTACGTATAGAAGACTAATTAATAATGTTATATAAATTAAAAACTAAGAGGTCGTTAGAGCAAAGTGGGTAGAAAAAATTAAAAGAAAATGTTATATGTAATAAGTATGTACATATTACGTGAAAGAAAAAACATATGATAGGTTTTAAAAAAACATTGATATACCAATGGATTTAAAGGTAGAAACAGTAATGTATATCTGTGAGATAACATGACATATATAGTGATAAATATAAAAAGAAAAATGAGACAGATATAAGGTATTTGTGGAAAGTATAAGTACACAATAAGTATAAGTACACACTATATATTGTACACAAGTTGATACAAAAGAAACATATAAAGAAATTACTACTGTTTACATTACAACATACAATGAAATGATATCACCCATATAAAAATATTGAAAATCAACATAAGTACCTTAAAAATATTTCAGTTGGAAAATTGTTATAACATTGGGTTATTTTTCCATCAGGTTGGTCGACCAGGTGTCAAGGGTCGGACCGGTAGTGTATTCTCTACCAAATCTTCTGTTAATGGTAGACCGATGGCCGGAGTACCTACCACCTCACCACTTACCTCTCCTGAAACCGTCCGCACTTATCTATTTCAAGGATTAATAGGTAATCTTAAATAAACGCAGTATTACTATCTATTGTTACGATTTAACATGAACATAAATCTAATTTACGTTGTACAATATAAATTTAATGTCATAATTTTATATTTTTCCCATGAGTCATATGATTTCCATATATAGTCCTACTTAACTGATTACCTTAATTTTTATGTCTAGGGAAAGAGAGATCGAACTTATGGGACCAAATGCAGTTCTGGGAAGATTCATTCTTAGATGCGGTGAGTCAAGAAAGAGATATGATTGGAATGGACCAAGGAGCCAACGAAATGCTGGAACGGTATAAATGTCTCAGCGAAACGGAACGAAAACGGTTGGAGCATGAGGAAGACCGGCTGCTGTCTACCGCTCTGTATAATTTAACTGCCGCGATGGTAATGCTTGGAGTGGAATCGGACATCATTAGGAATAAAGTAAGACGATTACTTGCAAAAAGTCATATCGGACTAGTTTATAGCCAAGAAGTCAACCACCTATTAGATGTTGTTCATAATCTGGTAAGTTGAATTCATTTGGTAGGAAATATTTAATTTGAATTTGATGAGGCAATAAAACATGTGTTTTACAGCATGGAAATGATATAAGCCTTAAGGCTCTTGGATCTCGAGCCACTCACCGCGCCACGTTCACAGTCCATGAGCGAGACGCAAATGGAGCTTTGCGATTCTTAGACGTACGACACGATGGACTCGTACTAAGAACAACTCAAGGTAATTTTGTAAATAGACAAACAATATTAACTTGCACATTAATAAATATTATTTTTAAAACCTATTTAACTATCGTAAACCCTATGCTACATAACCACTTTGTCTTTTTAGGGACCATTGTCGAGAGATGGTGGTACGAACGTCTCGTGAATATGACGTACAGTCCGAAAATACGTGTTTTGTGCCTTTGGAGAAAAAACGGTGGACAAACGCAACTTCATAAATATTATACCAAAAAGGTTTTGAAATTCATTCCATTCCTTTGATACATTTATTATTTTGTACGTGATATCTTCCAAATCAATTCTCATCGCTTGTTTGCCAATATTTTAGTGCAAAGCGCTATACTACTGCATCAAGGAAGCGATGGAGAAAAGCGGACGGCGACAAGATGCAGCGGAACTGGGCGGGGAATTTCCTGTACAGGATTGTGCCACTGGCGAGGGTGGTCTTATACAGGTATGGTAGATTGTACATTTCAGTGACGTCTCCAAATTCATTGTTGAGGAGATGTACAATGCTCTACAACCCGAATTACCACCTGTTCTCGAATATAAAATCATTATATTCCTTAATTTATACAATGTTATATGAAACCTGTACTAAACTGTGACACCATAATTAAAGGTGTGCATGGAAGGGGTCGGACTCCTGTTCCACCATAGCAAGGTATGTATATATTGTTTTTTGTTTGAATCGGATTTTCGTAAGCTTTTATTTATGTTATATTATAATGACTTACCAAATTTGAATACAAAATGTTTTTGGTGCTTCAGTTTTGGTAGTGTCATAATTTCGATTACCAGGTAAGATATGTCGGTGTTATTGCTTCAATATGGGAAATGTCTCAATAAGACAAATTGTTGTAGAATGTCGTCCAAGTAATTTGTTCGACAATCTATAAGTGGGACAGTGCCCCGGTTGGCCTGCTTTACTGTCTTAATATTGTGCCGGTGACTTTAGTGCATTGCATTATATCTTACCAACGTACATTATTAAGCTTCGGCATTTAACGGAGACGTAAGTGTCATCCGTGGTGATTTTAATAATTTATCTTTATCAGCTGTATCGCAAACACACATCATACGACTCGCTTAGATGACGCTCCCAAACAAAAATAATTTTTTCAGATTATCTTTATAAAAATCTAAAATGGTATATGCCTTACAAGACCTAGCAAGGACCACTCAAACTTTCCTATTCCGTATTTATTTATTTTTAAACTATTTACTACCACTTTGCTGTACCTATTTTCATATATTTTTTATTCATACTAAAGTTACACCAATTTCGTAACTACTTTTTACTTAATACAGCTTCTGGACGAATTTCGTGTTTTTATATTATTATTTTTTTATCTATTACTAATTGATGTAATAGTTAGTTATATTCTTTACACTTAAGGTTAACGTTGTCCATCTGATTTACATAACTCTTCTTATCAGTATAACTTCTGCATGTGCTAATTGTATGCAAACCCGCGTGGGGCGCGACGGAAGCGGGCGGCTGTGCTCGGGGTAGTATGGGGAACTTCTTTCTAAGAGGTTAGAAGGAGGAAGTAGGCAGGTAGAGGGAGGGAGCCCCTCAGCCGCCCGCGCGCAGCGCCTCCGCTACGCTAGGAACTTTTGAGATGGTCCTTGATTCGCGCTCGGCCGCCCTCAACTAATATCTTCTTTTTTGTCTGTTCTACCCTTTCCGGACCCGCTGAACACGCGCCGCTGCGCTGAAGGATTTCGAGGTACTCAGTGGTTCATAACCTAGTAATGGCTAGCTCCTACGACGATCGCCGCGACTCCAGCGACCTAGCGATCCTTGTCGCGGTTGACGCTGCGTGCACGGTAGCGATGATCGTTGGAAGTCGTAGGGCTTTACTTGTAGTTTGAGGCTTTCCGATTGTTTTACCCGTTGTTTTAGTTTTTCCCGGGTGCGGCGAGCGCCCGCGCGTTCGTGCATGCACCTAGAAGCTCTTTGTTTATTTGTTCATTAACGCACCCGTTAGCTTGCAATAGTATCACGGATCGTCCGGCGAGCGGTTTCGATCTTTCACTCGCACCACGTGCTGAGATTAGTCGGTTCCATTCACCTGAAACCCGAGCGAGCGTCATGAGCTAGAGCTTAAACGACGCAATCAAAGGTCAGTCGTAGAGCATCCGCCATCTCACAAGTTCTGGCGCGCCTCCAGCCCGCTCACTCTTGCCTCGCCACCTCCTTACGCTGATCACACCATGGCCTTGAACTCTTTTGGTTCCTTCGTTCCGTAACTCGCCTGTGCAAGCTTTGTAAAATCCCTTGCCATGTTTAAAGCTCTGAGTTACTTGCTGTCTCCAAACCTTGCCATGACTGTTTATTATATGTTATGATAAAATATTTCAATGCACTCACACTATACTACGCGAGGAGTATGTTGGGATATATTTTTATACATATCTGCATGAATATTTTTAGTGTTTTGATTTATTAAAATTGTATAAAAAAGTAACAGCATTTTTGTATTTTTTACGAAATAGTATGTTGCACTGGCTTTAAAATTTAAGAGACTTGGAAAAATTTTAAACCCTCCATTACTAGATTGCTAACATTTAAAACTTTGTAATATTATCGTCAGAATATGTTTAAATTCTTTTTAGATTAACTATCATTAGGACTTTTTGAAAACGGAAACTTTAAAGACGTCATTACGAGGTGCTCTCGTATAAGTAACGCACTGCCTCAGCCATTTAAGAGTGAAAAGCTAAGCACGCTATTTCAAATTGCACCAGAAAAAACTATAAAGGAAAGATATGACAAAGCAGCAAAGGCACAAAAAGAGTGTTTTCTCTCGAGTTTCTTATTATTACGTTACTTGCTACAATTAGAATTAGAACTTAGGTGAATGTTTAGCTAGAAGCCTTAACCACTTCGTATTAAAGACTATTATCTTACCGCCTTCCAGTTCTTCGTGCGCCTCGACCACATCCGGAAGTGCTTCACGCAGAATGGGGGTATCTTTGTTTTAGAAGAATTTAGTAAGTATTGTTTTATGAACTAAATTGACATCGCTAATACTTTATATGTTTGTAGACGTTTTGTTCATTGATATCTCAAATTATATATCATATTGATTAGTGTGTTAGTCCAATTTTTTACACATTAAGTACCATTCAAAAATTAATAGTTGTCCGCTCAATTAACAAATGAGTAAAATTAATCAAAGTTATTGGTCGTTTGTCTAATTTTATTAAACAATATTTAATTTATATAATTTTGTCTGTCAGATCCTAAAACCAGGCAGATAATTCAAAGAAAATATAAATCGATAATGGTAAGTTACATCACGAGGGACATTCATTAGCGCCTGTTTGGTTTTTATTTCACTTCAGTTCACGTACCCTTGTTTTGTTTTGTAGGCAGACAAAGTAGTGCTTGCGATTCATCGTTTCTTCTCAATATGGCTTACTCGGTACTATCTCGTTGTCGAAGTCAATGGAATCCAACCGAATTGTGCACCTTACGTTTCATAATTCACTCTAATGTATGTACACGTCTTGTATTTAATTTTTTCCTACTTATCGCTTTGCTTTCAATGTTCTGCTCCCTTTGTTTTTTGCAGTTGAGGTAAGTTTTTGAAGCAGTGAGTAAATATTTTTTCTTGATTTACATCTCTCGCATGACAACTGTGATATCACGTAACATTTTCGACTTGTGAAGGATAGCCCACGTCCGTTTCCATTCCCATTTTATATCCTTTAATCCCAATAGCTGATAGAGAACTCTTAAGAATAGGTGACCACTAATAATTAAATCGACTGTTTCTTTCTTAGTTGGTTACCTTAATTACACTACGGATGGTGTGGACCGGTTATTTTATGTTCGATTTAAATATGTATCTATTTCTAAACCCTTAATCTTCCTTATTTTTATCGTTCTTTCCTTACACATAAATCTTTAAATTATTAAAGTTACAATTCACCAACAGATGTTTAAAAACGACATTTACACTGACACCACTTGGAAACAGGGAACCGTTGGTTCGATTGTCTTCATAACAAATATAATAAATATAACAAATAAAAAAACTTAAGTACATCATACTTAAGCCTCTTAAATATCACAATTTTAATTATTTTGCACTTTTAAAATAGATTAACTTTATTATTATAAAATATACTATTTTTTACTTAAAATTTATTTATCAACACCTTTTACTATTTTATTACATCTTCTTTTCATGTAACATTCAAATTCTTATTTCTTCAGACTATTTTCTATGAAATCTGAACAAATTTTTGATAGAAACACTAACTAACTAACTAACTATAAAAATACAGGCGGATCAAATATGCTATGCGGTGTTGTGCGTGTTCTCGTACTTCGCGGCTGGGCAGGAACAGAAAAAAGCTATACTGGAGCAAGCGGCACAGATCCATGTACCTGAAGGAGTCACAAACGCTCCGTTGTCCCCAAGAAACGATGATGAAGTGTTCCAGAGCAAGCCTAGCCCACAGGTACTTCCATTTAAATCATAATTGAGAAAATCGTACATCTTATAATAACTTTTGAATGTTCTGCATCTTTTTGATATTATTTTTATAACGAATATTAAATATAATCCGTCATATCGACGTTTATGTTAAATTGAAACAGAATACAAGGAAGCCATCGGAGGTTCGGGTAAGCGATACCGAGAGACAGAGGGTGCCGCCGGACAAGCCGCGTGTTCTACCCGAGCGGCCGAAGCAGTTGGTCGAACCAGGACAAGAACAAGTGAAGGAGGGTTCAGAAAGTAAAACAAAAGATACGAGTAGAAAGAATAGTGAGGGAAGCTCGGAGAGAGAAAGAGACAACACGCGTCCGGCTGCCCAAAGAACGGACAGCTTACCACCTAGACGGCCGCCGCCACCAGTTCTACCACCACAGAGACTGGTGCGAGCTTACTCGCAGGCTTCGCCCAGACATCACGACCCGCCCACGGTAAATCTTTAACGCATTATCATTGTTTGCAATATCTAACTATAATCGCTAGACACATCTAAATATATCTTGAAGATTTTTCAAATGTGTAGTTATTTTGACAATCAGATTATTTGAGATTCATTTTAATCATTAATAATATTACCATTAGACATATTTTAGATAAAATCATTTTCCCATTAACAAAGAAAAATTCAAAAACATTCAATTTAACACTCATAATAAGATGTTCTCCAAATTAAGGACCAACTTCAGCAAAAACGAGAAGCGTTACGAAGTTAAAACACCAAATTTTATTTCATGCCTTCAAAATGTTACTAATCAAGTTCCTAAGCATCGTAGCTTTTAAACACTATATTATCATCTTTTACTAGAGATTGTTTGACCTTAATTTGTAGAGCACTATATAATGTTTACATTCAAGTAAGTTAAGCTAATATGCTAGATCCCTCCCCGTGTTGGAGTCGCCCCGCGTGCCGGTCCGCCACCCGCACTACCTCCGAGACAGATGTCGGCAGCTGATGCTAGTGCCAGCCCCAGGTTCGTCATTAAGTTCCCCTTACTTACTTTTTATATATTCCTATAAATTATTGCCTGGATTATTTTGAATTTTAGGTTATTTCAAACAAACTGTGATTGTTAAACATGAAAACTACCACGGAAGGAGAAGTATTAGTAATGGAAGCACCGTGTAATGATCATTATATCCTTTCAGACATTCAGCGACATCTAGCCCAGTGCGTCGTGAAGGTTTGGCCCGTCAGAGCTCGATTAGCGCATCACCCGCCAGCTCAGTTACCTCCGCCCCATTTTCATCGACTAACCCCTTCACCGCTACGCGACACACAGAATTCGTCATACCGCAGCGGACTTCCCGTCGCCCATCTACCGACCGCAATTAATAACTATCTATAAATTAAACTTGCATCGATTCCATTCGTCCCATATGCTTGAAAATTGAACCAATAGTTTATTAATATTATATATATAACTTTGCACAACACTCCTTGCGAATTTAGTACTTTTTAACTCATTATAGATTAACTGTCCCGACAATAATGTCATTAACTATGTATGTACTGCGGATTTTTATGTTTTAGTTTTTTTTCCCAGGCTCATTAATATTCCTAAAAAGTTTAATTGCATTTTATATAGTTCCTATATCGTTAAGTGTACATCGCAAAACAAGTATAGTATCTTATATATATATATATA
>DVQP01000977.1:0-17975 GCA_018231745.1 Danaus eresimus | reverse complement strand
TATATATATAATATATTCCTAAACTTATATATACATATATACTATATGTAAAATCTACAATAAATTGCATTCCATATCGGCATGCATGAAGTAGTTGGTTTTAATCAAAACAATGAAAGATCAAAATGATTATCAGATTAAATTGTTATCTATGATAGAAATTTGGCTATGATAATACTGTAAAAAAAATATCAAAACAATCTTAATTGCCGTCACACGTCATAATCTTGGTCGTTCTTGGAAATGTTTTCTGTTGCACGTACTCTGCACTTTGATACAATACGAGTACATATCTATTTGCGTATTGCACAAGAGATCCTACTCATCACAAGATATTGAAAAGATATAATAATGTTTACTTATTTTCCTTATAATATTTTTACAGTATATACTAATCCCTCTTTATAATTTGTCTAATATGAAATAGTTTCGTAAGGCGTTAGAGACAAAGTTGGTAATGTCATAAATAACTTATTAATAAATAAACGTACGGATTTCTGTTTTTTAGATAATCTCACGTGGAAAGGGACATAGTCTTATCGAAATGGACAAAACTGAGAGTAATAGCATCAATTGGAATGTGGGAGGTAAGAATAATAATTTAAGCTTTAATTAGCTTTAATTTTAGCTTTATTTTAATAATGTTATGTCTTCCATTTAAACTTCCACTTTTAAAGGAATATTCACTAAAACACACTATATATTTATAAGGTTCATACGTAATTAATATATACTAATGAAGCTTTTAATATTTAAATATTCTGGAATTATTACGTAACTATTTCCTATAGCAACATTACGAACAATTACTTTCCGATATAAGTAAGTTATTAATTCTTTCGACGAAATGTATTTTTTTTTGTGTTTAATTTAATTGTAAATGACACCTATTCGACAAAACTTTCCTTAACTCATTATACCTTGGTTTTATTTTTCAAAGTAATTATTTTGTTATTCAAATATTGTTAGTTGACGTATTAAAAATTTCCATTGTTTTAGATAAGTTATCAACATCGGATCCCAGCGTTTCAGCGATGTCCGATGAGGTCCCTACCCTCACCGTGGCTACCATTTTGGGAGTCGCAGTGGTCATCATTGTAGCAATTATTTTTGTTTTCGTATTGGGAGTCCTGATCGATTGGAGGCAGCAGTGAGTGAAACATATATCTATAAATTAAATAACGATATCTTGTTCAAAAATATTTTTAAATGCTAATTTTGTATTATTATTTCAGGAGACTGATAAATAAAAAAATGGTTGATGTTAAACGTATGAAAAGTCGGCGTATAAATAGTTATCCAGAAGCGGATGACGTCAGCATTGCAAACAATATGGCGGAAGATGGTGTCAGTACGCCTCCAGCAGAGGCGTTACGACAAATACCATAGCTATGTTAACAATTTTTCCATTTATTTTGTACATATAATTGTAATCGAATAACTTTACAAAATTAAGCAATTCTTTTCTTACTTATAGAAATATAATTTATGAAATTAGAGGAATATCATCGTGTATATTGGAGTTAGATAGAAGATTTTGATCTAAATTTTGATAATGATCTAGTACCAAAAACTTGACTTTATTCTAAATATTTTTTAGACTTTATAACTTATTATTAGCTTATATTGTGTGTATTTTTTTTTATCTTAAAACAACATCGTGTTACGAAAAAAATAAATAAAATGTTAGTATTGTTGTATGTCACTTATTCCCTTTTATACGATATTCATTTTTATTCATTTTATAGAAAATGTGATAATAACGCCAAAAGCGATGTTTTGCAAAATGGAAAGTTATTTGTAGTTTACTATAACTTACCTTTGTTAATTATATAACCAGATTCAATAGTTTTTTTTATATGAATATTATACTAAATGACATCTTTAATATAACTTTAATGTCAAACCTCTACTTGATTATGAAAAACTCCAATATTCAACATTGTGAAGTGAAAGTGTGTTGCTTGTATCCATAACATTCTCAGACTGTAAACAATTCAACCAACTGTTATATAATTTTAAAAACTAAGGTTTAATTTAAATAAAAATGTCACAGTCTCCATATTTTTTTTAGTTACAGTAGATAAAGTGGCAATTCATTTTAGTAACACCTATTCCAAACTGGGATTATTTTGATATATTCTCTTTGGCGCTCCCACGTCGGTTAGACATAATTTCCTTTTCAGTATACGATCTTATCATAATTGACTATTTACGAAACATGTGCGATTACATTCTATGTTTAATTTATTTATTACGCTATAGCCGACTAAGTTGTTACATGACTGATTAGCTAGAATGTTGCAACTGATTCCAATTCAATATACACTATTTTACATGTATAATGAGAATAACTTTGTTCTAAAGCTCACTACACATCAGTATTTAAGCAATGACTTTCTTCAATTTGACTTTTCGAAATGTATTTTCCGGGTGATGTTTTAATAAATATCAAATAATGATATCTAAAACTTTATCATCAAATCTTCCTCGGGACAATTTTGCTTTTACAATCTCTTTCTTCGATAGTTCAATTGTACCAAACGTAGGAGGAAACATGTTTTCGTATTTTTTTCTGTTAATAATAACAAAATGGAGTATGTAACAAATATATATGTATTTGATGCTATTGATATGCGTCGATGCATTTATAGTTAGTTTTTTACTCAATTTTCATGTACCGTAACCAGTGGTGGGGAGGGCTAACTGAAAATTGAACTGGGCATACTTTATGTTACACTTATTCCGTATTCGGAGAACGCCACTTTATTCATAAAGGTTGCAGCAGAAATCAATTGCTTCGGTGACGTTCAATAAATTAATCATTATTGAGTCGTTGATAAGATTATAATTATGAATTGATTTAGAAAATATTTCATCACTTCAGTTTGAGGACTTTAGACGTCGGTAGTGCTGCTGTGTTTTCTATCGGATAGTTAGTTTTCCTATGAGTTATCCTCGTTCTCAATAACAAGCCAGTTGATTTTTAATATGTATATCATTTAGTTATATTTTGTAAGCCGCGTCACTGTAAGAGTCCGATACATAAATGGGAAATTCAAAGTCGAAGAAAGTTCAGAGGGAGCCGGATAAATTTTTCGAGAGGGAGCGATGGAAGGAACAGAGAAGGGAGGAAAAGAAAAAAAAGAACTTGAATCCACAAAACAAGAGAACTGCTGTCAAAAATCCACCAATAAACCCTTCAGTGGCGTTGTTACCACCGAACCAGGGGCCGATGCCAAGACCTTTGCCATCCCAAAACCATTCCTACGACGACGAAGCGCTAGACCGCATGCGTTATCAACTGAACAATGATTGTGACGCATTTTTATTAAACAACATCCTGTTGTCGGTGCAGTTCTTTGAAAATTATGAACGGTAAGTGATACTAAAATATACCTGTTAATGTGTTCACTCATAATCATATCTCTATTTATCCGCTAATTAATCGAATAAAAAAGTGTGGATGAAATCATAAAAGAAATTGTCCTTACGGAGTGTGTGTAACTTTTTCTATAACTATTATTTACATGTAGTTTTAAAGTAATAAAAATCGCGTAGTAAATCAGAAAATATATTAGTTTTATTTAAATGTCTCGCGAAAATCTCAGTTCTCATTAGATCTCATTACATTTATGGTGTTGAATAGCAGTATAAGTTTCATTTTAGTGTGAAGAAAGCCATTTGTTCAATTAAAATTTTTAATTTTAATTTAATATTTTAGCTTCACATTCACATTCACATACCTACGTTTCTGATGTAACGTTTATTAAGTACATTGAATATTTGATAGGTTGACAACAAATAATTTTGCTATAAGATTAGATCAATGTTTATTACAAAGTTTACGAGTATAATATAAAGTAATTGTGTTATATACAAAGCATGTATCAATTTTATATCGGCTCTTTTGAATTATAAAAAATGTTTCAATATAAGTTATATATATATATCATCAGCTTATCGGTTCCCACTGCTGACCAAAGGCCTCTTCTCACATGAAGAAGGTTTGAGCACCACGCTTATCGCCACGCTTGCTCAAGACGGGTTAGCGATTTAAAACTTATAATTTGAAATTATAAGTCCAGGTTTACTCATGACTTTTTCCTTCATCGTTTGTCAGTGGTGTCTAAATACTCTTTGAAAGTACATATGACTAGGAAAAATCACATTGGTACTTGCCAGGTTTCGAAATGAATAAATATATATGTTAACATAATTAGTACTAATTAGAGCAACATATTTTTAACTAATTTCATAATTTCAGTGCTATCCAATCAAATAATTACTTAATTATAACATTAAAGATACTCTAATTAATCATAAATTATTTTTTGTATTCGAATTATGAGTATGCAACCGGTGTCATTTCAGAATTATCTAAAAAAATGTTCAAAACAATAAATGAATTAATTAGAATATAGGCAAGTTTCACACAAAACCTAGGTTAAGCTACTTTTAGTTCGTATTAATACTGAACTGTGTTGTGAAAGAAATTTATAAATAGTGAAAAACTCTAACTTGTGTTTATATATGACTATGGAAACTTCTAGAAAATTGAAAAAATATTTATATAATATTATCAGATTCCAATGTACAATACTTTTTGTGCGTATAAGGTATTAATTACATAATATTAGCTGCAAAATCTAATGAGATCCAAGTCGATCTCTTTACGATCGATAAAAATATAAATTGTCTTCTTGTAAGAGAGGGTTAAATCTTTGCGTTACGGTAGAGGTATAAGGATTATTAAAGCATTATTAATGGGATTACAACAATGTATATTTATTAGATATTTTCTTAATTTTATAATTACGTGATAGCTTTGCAAAAATAAATGAATATTGCCGTGATTTTATGTACATTTCTTTGGAAACAGAGATAATCATAATTAACTAGAATCCCAGATATGAATGAGAATGTGTTCTAAACTCAGAGGTGTAACTATAGCCGTATTATACTACTAATCACACGAGGCCCCTGGCCATGGAGAACTAGGATATGCATGAGCATAACTTAATAAAATTTCCCCGATTTCTTTTTATTTCACAAATGATAAAAATAAAAAAAGCAACTTTTTGTTTTTTCGTAAAGCGTGTGTTCGAAAGTTGGCAACACCCTACATTGGTTATCGCGGGCTGCGGGACTTTCCTGTTTAAGTCTTTTACTTCAACGGGGGGATCCTATAATAATCGATGTACATACGATAACGTTCCTGCTGAAAGAAATTTTTAATATCAGAAAGGATTAAAAATTACCAACAAACTTTGATAGAACCGGATCGCCGGTTAGACATGTTACTATCGTCCCTATAGATAACTTTAATTTTAGAAAAGCTGAGTACGTCATCAACTAAAAATGTATGCTTTAATAAATCAATTTGCCACAAAAATAAAAATGATAGGGTTTATTCAATTGGTAATTTTGAAAAGTGAGTGATAAATAAATATGTTTTTCGACACCATTGTATTATTGTTGCAAATAAAGGTTTTTTACGGCAAAAATCTTCTGTATAGAACTTTTTTTTGTACAAACCAATTTAAATATAATGAAACAATTACCGCTAGCTGATAAAATACATACTGTTATATTAGTAAACAGTACCTAATGGATTAACAAATGGAAGTTTAAGTTTTAAAAAGTTTTCATTTATTAATAAATAAATAAAAAACAATAATAGACCGTTAAAAAGCTGACTCTGAAGATGTAGATTAGGAGTATTTAAATTTAAAGACTAATTACTAGATACATCCAAAAAATTATAATGGAAAAAGCAATATGTTATGCCATATTTGAATATTCTTCTCGTAATAACATCACATTATTTGGTGACAAAGCTTCACCGGCTGTCTTTAAAGCTCACCAGTTTAAAATGAAATAAGTGGACTATTAATTACGACAATTAGATATGATATGGAAATAAAATCACTAAGTAGTGATAAGATTTCAATAACATATTTATTCAGATACTGTTATCACACACTTCGTTAGCGGTGATTTCTTTATGATTTACTAAATCACATACGAGGCAATTTATCTATTATAAACAATATTCAATTTTATTGTATCATACATTATATTATAGCAAAATTATTTTAAGTTTAAATGGATTTTCTATATATATTCCTTTTATTTATTTAGGGAAATGCGTCACATCAAGAGCAATCCTATAAACGAGTGTCAGAGAACAATGGATGAAGCTATGGTACAATGCCATAAGCATGTATTTTTTGCTGATAAAATCCAAGAATGTGTGCAAGAACACGTTCTATTCCAAGTGAAAAAAGATCAAATAGAACCGCTGGTGGCTCCACGATTGTTTATAATTTACGAAAACGTAGAGGCAAGTGAACCTGGTGATACTTCCGATTATTGTGCAGTTCTTGATGCTCCCTTCTATAAACTGCGTATTGAAGACTGTAAAGAATCTGGCAAGTTTTTTTTTTTAATAAGACATCATTTTACCGCATTAAACAATGGTTGTATAATAATATCAAATTGTTGCAGGATATGTTAAACTCAAGAAACTAGAAATTTTAGAAAGCAGTCTCGCCAAAGAAACTGCAAATAAAATTCAGCAACGTGTTAGTTCTGATGATAGCATTTATACGGATTCGGCAAAAGAGTCAAACGCCTCTGATGATATACCATATTCTGATAAAAGAGAAAAGAATTTACAAAAGACAAAGAATAAAGTATCTGACACTAACATCGATAGTAAGCAAAGTAATGATGTCGAATTTTATGATTCTAGATCAAGGGCTTCAGTGAACGATGTTGAGATGATAAATAAATTTTACGATACGAACCACTTAATACCAAATGGGAATTCCAGTGGTATGGATGTTACTTTTTCAAAACAAGATGAGTCTGATGAATATGATATTAAAGCTAGAAAATCTATTTTAAAAAGCACACGACGATACAGCGGCCCAACTAAAGAAATCGTTAGCAAAAGTTTGAGCAACAATCGTCGTCACACATCCTTAGATAATATATTATCTGCAGAGGATACTGAAACATCTGGATATCGTTCCAACGCAAGTAGTCGTCAGGCTGAGTCTAGTGAAACTGAATCTGATTACGGCTATGCTACTATTACTGAATCTACAACGCCTAAAAAGATAGGACTTAATAAGAAGACCAAATATCCACTGGCATCGGGAGTGTTACCGGATGAAAGCTGGATAGCAGTTAATGTGAAATCTATTGATTGGAGTGATGATGAAGAAGATGATATAGCTACAAAGGAATCTTTAAATCGAAATCTATACGAAACACACAACTATCTCGGCTCTACTGCGTTTATGGATGACTTTGTTAACAATTTCATTTTAAGTTTAGGCTCAGGTTTAGGATTCTCACAAGATACTATAAAGAATTCTATGACACAAGGCGCTAGTATTTACTGCAATGCAATTCAGAATGGTTCAACTACCAGTTATGAAGTATTTCCTGCTCTAATAGCAGCTTGGCCAAACTCAGCTAATCGATGGATTATTCGGGAGAGAAAAATTATACAAAATCCTAGAACAAATTTTAGTTATCAGTGGCCTACAAAATACATGGTTAACAAAACTGTTGGTTTTGGTTGTTTATTAGTACCTATTGGATTTAGGCCTAAGAGAGGATTAAACCCGGAACAACAAGTACAATGGAAGGTTATATTCCCTGCTGCAGAGCGTTATTTGGAAAGTTGTTTAGCCCATTCCCATACACGATGTTATCTTTTCACTTTGACATTGTACAGGGCGTTTTTAGAAAATAGTACATCAAAAATCGGAATAAATGAAAGTCACATAAAGAACCATTTATTTTGGCAATGCGAAGACAATTATGCGAAGTGGCCTGAAGATAGGCTTGGAGAATCATTGCGTTTATTTTTAGGAAGTTTTTATGCTCACTTTGGTCAATCCAGATTTCCAAATTATTTCATTGAAAGTTGCAATGAATTCAAATATATACCGAAACCATTGTTACTGAAGTTGCAAAGAAAATTGGCAGATATCCTTGAAAGCCCTGTAATGCATGTTTTGCATGCGATACACAAATTAAAATACACAAGAAGAGATTTTTATCCCAAATTTAACTGCCTAAGGTTATATGAAATATTGACCTGCAAAAATCCTTTACGTATACTAAATCCACATTTACCGAATGTCGCACCTGATAATGAAACCACTGATAGTGAAGACGAACAAATAAAAAATATCTGGGATAGAGCAAAAGCTCATGACAAACATTATCAATGGAAAAAGGAGAGACAAAGACAAATGAGAGAAAAAAGACAATCTAATAATTTATATAAGAAACAAAGGGGATCAGGAAAAGCAGAACCAGAAATTAATAAAAATGTAAGTGTATTAAAAATAAAACTATGTTATTGATTGTTTTTTGCCGCTCGGTGGTATATATCTAATAGATATGTGTGTTCATCGGATTAATCTTCTTTTTTTTGCAGATAATATTGCCATCCAGATTACCTTTCGAACGTCGAAGATTGGTTTTAGAATTCTTCATTCCTCATTTTATTGCAATGGCACGTTCGAGTGAAAAGTTTGAAGCTCTTAGACAGGCAGTAATATATCTGGAGCAAGCTCAAAGATTGTGCTACCTGTTAATGGAGGAGGCAACTGGAGAACTATCAGCGAAAGAATTTTTGGATATTATTCGTGATAAGTTATCCGACTGTCAACAAAAATTAGTAAATCGAGAAGGTTACAAATTTTCTATAGTAGAAAAAAACAACGCCGAACGAAAGATGGCTTCTGATATTATTCGTAAACGTCGACCTAGATTCGAACATATTTTAAATTTGATGTCACCCGTGGAAGGACCAAGTACTTCATTTACATTTGCAGAAGTCCACGAAAAACATAAATCTCGAAGAGATATTAAAACATATATAGACTATGATGGTTCGGAGGAATCAAAATTATAACGATAGCTAAGTCTAGCGAGTACATATTTAAATTAGGAATAAGATTAATAAGAGAATTAGAATAATATGCAAACTGAATCCGAAAAATCCGAGTTATAGAGTTATATTCAGAATTATTTCGTCCTATTATATTCCTTTTAAGTAGAGTTTTTTTTGAATGGAGACCAAAACAAAGTCAAACTTATTCTATTAATATAATGTTACAATTTTATACGTAATAATTGCACTTGCATTGTTTTTCTAAAAACAATTGATACTTTGGAATCTCGTTTATTGATATGGTTATTAAATAACATGTTTAAGTTAATAATATTAGAAAATAATACAATAAGATTACTACATTTTGATATAATATTTATTGTAACTTTCATAACATGGGTCCAACAAGATTTTTTGTAACAATTTTTGCTTTTATTGCGTTTATAAGTTATAACAATATAGCATTAATATTTTACGTGAGAGGGTTTACTCCAGCGACCATTGAAAGTAACGCCATACGGACATACATTCCATATTCCGCTTGTCTGAAATACGCTGCCCGTGGGTCGGTATCAAATTCTGGTGAAATTTCATCGACACGAGGAAGTGGATGCATAACTATCATACGGCGTTTGGCTCGTGTCATAAGTTGTGGTGTTACCACCAACAGGCCTCGCATCTGTAATAAAATTTAATAGAAAATCATATTAAATTTGTTATTTACCTGAGAAACCTACATAAGAGCAGATAGTGAAATAATATGACATGGATATTTGTAAGTTTTTTTAATACTTCGTAATCAAATATTCACGTACACTTTTTACATTTGAGATTAATGAATTTGATTAAAGTATTAATTGAAGATGGTCGGTATTGATTATATATAATGGGCAATCTAATGGACCGACGTCATACAGACAGTCCTTGTTGACGTCGTTGCTAAATCAATATATAGGATCATTTTAACGAATGAGTTTATTTAGAATATTCAATTTGTCTGTAGTTGTAAGAGCCAAATGATCTTTGAATATATGTTCTTGAGCCGATTATTGTGTTTTATTTACCTTTTCGTAATCTTGCTCACTTTCAAATCGTTCGCGTTGAATTCTTGTCATATAGAGAACATGAGTTTCGCCGAGAACATCTTCTAAGCGTTCATATACTTTTTGAGGAATGCCTTTGTATGCTACGTAATCCATTATATGTTTAGGCATTCCAAGTCCAGGAGGACTTACGTATTGAAGTTGTACTTGATACAGAGTAAGCAGTCGGGCTAAAGAGTGAACGGTTCTTCCATTTTTCAAATCACCGACCATCGTTATGGTTAAGCCATTAACGGTACCGATTTCCTCTCGAATAGTAAAAACATCCAGAAGAGCTTGAGTGGGATGTTCACCTACACCATCCCCCGCATTTATGATTGGTTTTCGACAGTGTCTTGACGCACGCTGAAATTGATAATTGGGGAAGAGAAAAGTTTTATAACTTTTAGAAATGTTTTTCAGGCGTTACTATTTATATCTGGTAAAAACACTATTTTACTTTGTCAAAAATACTAACAGGAGTATAATATTTTTCTATTTATTTATAATACATTTCATTCGCAATTTGATTTGCATTCCTTAAGCATTTACCTTGTTCTTATTAAATTTGACATAAAAAGAAATTTTAATCATAAATTTACGGTTATTAAGAACTTACAGTCACCGCGCCGGGTTCGGGATGACGCAGTACTACAACGTCTGCGTAGCTGGCCATAACAGTCACACTGTCCTCTAGTGTTTCTCCTTTTTTTGCTGAGGAACTTGTTGCGTCCGTGTGGATCACAGATCCGCCAAGTCGTTGCATAGCAGCGGCGAAACTGCAACTCGTCCTCGTACTTACTTCATAGAATATTGATGCCATGACTTTACCTCGTAAAATATCATCTAATACCCGCCCTTTCGTAACATTAGTTTTCATAAATTGAGCTAAATTGAATATATCATTCAATGTTTCTTTTCCGAATGTGTCGACTGTTAATATGCTCTTTCCAAATAAATCACTTCTCTGACGATTAGATGTCGCTGAATGTGACGGGTAAGACGAACTGTCCAATCTTTGTCTAGGAGTGGTTTGTGGAATTAAGGGAGAAACACTTCTTAAACCGGAGTCTTCGTGGAAATGAACATTAAGTTTATTTTGATCTGACCTTGTGACTTCAGCTTGGTCTACGTCTAGATCGTTAACTTTAATATAGTCCAAAGAACTGTGAAAATCTAATGAAGAATTTGGTCGACTGGAGTCTTTTTCTAGTTTCTCAGATACAGCGTTGGGATGAGCAAGTTTTTTTGGTGCTGGCCAGTCACGTACGTTTTGACCAAATCCAGGCGGTACCAAGACTTGGCCTTCAACGTAGGCTATTTCGCCTCGTAGAGTCACGCGATGAATAGCTCCACAAACCCGTTTCCCAGCAAATGGGGTCCATTTGGACTTTGAAAATTCCAATGCCTGAGGAATTACCCATTCGTAGTCCATGTCCACCTCAACATATGTATTTTGTTGTTCAGGTAAATTAAAAATTCTTCTTGGATTTTTATGAAATTTGTTTATTAAATCATCTATTGTTAAACGTCCTTCGTGAACAGCGTTTAGAAGTAGAGGTAAGATAGTTTCAAGACCAGGGAAGCCCGGAGGTGGCTTTTCTGAACTCTTTTCTTCAACGGAATGAGGAGCATGGTCTGTTGCAAATACGTCAATGATATCCATATTTTTCCATAATTCAGCTTGGTCTTGTGGGCTACATAAAACAGGACGGACTTCAGCACGTCCTTCACCAATGCTACTTACATCATCTGTACTTAAAAATAGATGATGTGGACATACTTCGCAAGTTACTTTAAGTCCTTTCTCTTTGGCCGCTTTCACGATCAAAATTTCTTCTTTCCTAGCGACATGACATATATGTATAGGTCTGTCCAATAGAGACGCCATCAAGATGATTGCGCCAGTCTTCTCACGCTCAGCGTGAGCACATATAGGCATTTTTTTGGGCCAGTTCTGAAGATGTCGTTGCCAAACAGTCATATCGTCCAGCCTTAACGTAGTGAAAGTTTGATTGAGATACATTTTTAATGCTGCTGCTTGAGGTGCTAATTCTGCAGCTGTATCACAATTCGTCGTTGAAGCTCCCACAAATAAAGCGTAGTCACAACGAGCACTTACACGTGCCAATGTGGAAACGTAGTCATATGACACGCGGTCGATTACCGGAGGATTTGTGTTTGGCATAGCGCAAATCATAGTGATACCTCCAGCCAGTGCAGCAGCTGTACAGGAATTAAAATCTTCTTTGTATGTCGCCCCTGGTTCACGGACATGAACATGAACATCGATAAACCCTGGCAGCTTCAGTATGTTTCGCGAAGTCATACAATCTGTATGTGTTTTCATTGGTGGCGCACCATTACACCGCAGCATAGCCTAAAAGTATATAATTTATGAGAAAATATGTAATAAATAATCAAAGATTATAATATGAGAAGAGTGGTCATATAAAAACCTGAACTAGAAGTTTAGCGCATTTCACATCAGTAACTAAAGGAACCGCATAGTCTACGGCTAAACGGCGGGTGCGGTAGCCATGTGTAGTAAATGAAGAGACGCGCCGAGCTCCACCTCTCATGGGCAAGTTTATTACTAAATCCAATTCTCTTCGAGCCATAAAATCAGCTAAATGCATTAATTCTCCATCTGACCTATCGTCCTCTAGATCCCCAATGTGATCAAAAGTCCATTGGACACTTTCAATCTGTTAAGATAATAAATAATAAAGAAATTGAACCTTTGGTACGTTAAACATCCTTTTTCTTATTTTGTCAAAAAAGAATTCAGTCTCCAAACTGAATTAAAAACTTTTTTCTTTTTTTGATTTAAACTACTTTTATTGTAAATATTGTATTGTACTTAAATTATTGTATTCATTATTTTCTTACCTCAACTCCATGTTCCATATAGAAATCGCCAGTACCCATACTGGCATACAATTTATATCCCAATTTTTGTAATATTCGGACACTTGGCAATAACTCCATTTTATGCTAAAACATTAAATAAAATAAAAATATATTGTATATTTTTTTTGAGATAAGTCTCGAATTACACTTATATTTAAACAATTATTATACTAATATAATTATTATACTAGTGTTAAGCAATTTGATTATTTACCTTAAATGTCCCCACAGAAAGTAAAATGGCTTTTTTGGGAATTCTAAAGCCAGTACTCATTAAAGATTTTAGATAAGCTTCATAACGATTTTCACCAAAACAAGCAACTTCGCCGGTGGATGCCATTTCTACTCCAAGTGTGACATCGGCTCCTGATAATCTTGAAAACGAGAACTGTGGCACTTTGACACCAACTTTTCCACAGCCACCCATTATATTGACAGGTTCAACCGGTAAACCGAGAATAACTTTTGTGGCCATTGCAACAAAATCATGATCTAAAGTTTTTGAAACAAATGGGAATGATCTTGAAACCCTCACATTACACTCTATAACTTTTAATTCATTGTCCTTTGCTATAAGTTGCATATTAAATGGCCCGGTAACATCGAGTGTCTCTGCAATAATTCTCGCTATTTCTTTGATTTTGTCCAATGTTTCTTCATTGATGTCTTGCGGTGGTGTTACTAATGTAGCATCTCCAGAATGCACTCCAGCATTTTCTACATGTTCCGATACAGCCATACAAAGAATAACCCCATCTGCGGCAACGGCATCAACATCTATTTCTTTTGCGTCTGAAATATATTTTGATATCACTACTGGATGTTCTTTACTCACTTCACTAGCAGATTTCAGATAAGTTTCCAAATCTTGGTTTGAATATGCTACATTCATCGCAGCTCCACTTAAAACATATGATGGACGAACTAAACATGGATATCCAACTTCTTCACAGAACTTTACTGCTGAATCAAGATTCGTTAATTCTTTCCATCTTGGTTGCAGGATCCCCTTACGGTCAAGCATGCGAGAAAATTTAAATCTATTTTCAGCATTATCAACCATATCAGGGGAGGTTCCTAATATAACAGCCTGCTGTCTGTGTAAATCCATAGCAATATTATTTGGTAACTGTCCTCCCATACATAATATTACACCATGAGGTTGTTCAATATTATATATATCCATAACAACTTCAAAAGAAATTTCTTCGAAATATAGTCGGTCACTCATATCATAATCTGTGCTGACAGTTTCAGGGTTGTAATTGACCATAATTGTTTTTTTGCCCTGCTTTTTCAATTCTCTTAAGCACCCAACAGCACACCAATCAAATTCTACAGAACTGCCTATCCTATATACTCCGGAACCGAGTACCATAGTCAAATCTTTAGGAAAATCTAAATCATGGGTACTACCATTGTAAGTAAGATATAAATAATTGGTAGATGCAGGCCATTCAGCTGCCACCGTATCTATTTGTTTAACAAACGGAGTAATCTTGAATTCTTCTCGTAGTTTTCGGACTGCTAATTCCGTACTTTTAATTGCAACAGCAACCTGTTTATCCGAAAATCCCATTTGTTTTGCTGTTTTTAATATATCAGGAGTAATTGATCCCGAATCTATGGACTCAAGTGTTTTATAGTAATCTATAATGTTTTTAAATTTTCCAAGGAACCATCGGTCTATTTTAGTTAACTCGTACAACTTTTCAACACTGTAATTTTGTATAAGAGCTGCTGCTAAAACAAACATTCGTTTATCCGTTGGCTCTCGCAGTTCATTTTCATTAACTTTTTTAAGGTACGGATCGAAACCATTTACGTTTTCATCGACCATTCTTAAAGCTTTTTGGAATGCTTCCTCAAAATTTCTTCCTATGGCCATAACTTCACCAACACTTTTCATAGAACTTCCAATCTTTGTACTAACTCGATTGAATTTTGCTAAATCCCATCTTGGAATTTTAACAACACAGTAGTCTAAACTAGGTTCAAAACATGCTGTTGTAACCCCCGTTACAGAGTTTTTTATAGCGGGTAATGGAATTCCAAGGGCTAGCTTAGCAGCAACATATGCTAACGGATAACCCGTAGCTTTACTCGCTAAAGCTGAACTTCTAGATAATCGTGCGTTTACTTCTATGATATAAAACTCTTCAGAATTAGGATTTAGTGCATATTGAATGTTGCATTCACCAACAATTCCAAAATGTCTGATTACTTTAATAGCAGTATTTCTTAGCATATAATAATCTTTGTTTGATAAAGTTTGACTAGGGGCGACAACAATGGACTCTCCGGTATGTATTCCCAAAGGGTCTACGTTTTCCATATTACATACTGTTATGCAATTATCATACGCATCCCTCACAACTTCGTATTCAACTTCTTTCCATCCCTTTAAGGACTTATCAATAATTAACTGGTCAGAATGTGACAACCCATGGTGAGCTAGTTTTTTTAATTCTTCTTCATCATTTGCAAATCCTGATCCAAGACCTCCAAGCGAAAACGCCGATCGAGCCATAACGGGATATCCGATTTGACGTGCTGCATTTAATGCTTCTTCAATAGATGCTACAGCTGCACTAGGTGCCACTTTTTCTCCAATGGCATTAATTTTTTCAGCAAATATCTTTCTGTCCTCCGTGTCGACTATTGATTGTACCGGCGTTCCCAAAACGCTTACATTGTATTTTTCAAATACTTTGTTCTTCTGTAATTCTACTCCACAATTTAAAGCTGTTTGTCCACCAAAAGTGAGTAAAATACCTGTTGGTCTTTCGGCCTTAATAACTTGTTCTACATATTCCGGTGTAATGGGTAAGAAATACACTTTATCTGCGAGCCCTTTGGATGTTTGAACTGTTGCAATATTGGGATTAATAAGAACAGTTTGAATTTTTTCTTCTTGCATAGCTTTAACACCTTGAGATCCAGAATAGTCAAATTCACCTGCCTGTCCAATAGATAAACCTCCAGAACCAAGAATCAAAACTTTCTTCGGTCTTTCATAAATTGTCGGCGTAAATTTAAGTTTTTCACATATTAAATCTTTTACAACACATGTTCCACTGTTTTTGTATACTATGACTGTATCAATAAAAACATCAAAAAGACATTCCAAATCAGTGGGACCAGCTGTATGCTCTGGGTGAAATTGAACACTGAAATATGGAAGTGACTTGTGTATTATGCCTTCATTGGTTTTGTCATTTTCGTTAGTAAACAATATTTCCCAATTTTTAGGTAGAGTATTGGCATCAACTGCGTAGCCGTGATTTTGAGATGTCATAAAACATCTGCCGGTACCCGAATGTGTACACGGTAAATTATGTCCACGGTTTCCATATCTGTAAATAAAAAGAAAAATAAGTATAAAATGTGTAAATAAAAGAAATTATTTTCAGTGAAAATTTTATCAAAATCACTTTGTGTATTTTCTCCACTTTTCATTTCAAAGTGAAAACTTCAATATTTTAAGACGTTATTCCAGTCTGATTTGCAAAAGAAATTGATTATGTTTTCAAAAATTTTATATTATTACTGATCCTCAAGTTCGAAAGGTAAGTATGGTTTGTAACAAAACTTTTAGTGTGTATAACATAAAAAATAAGAAGTCTATAATCTTTACCTTGTTTTGTAGGTTTTACATCCCGCAGCAGTTGCAAGCAGTTGATGACCGAGACATATACCAAATATTGGTTTAGTAATAGTTTCGCTATTGATAACTTTATTCAAATTTTCAACAACCTTTTTGCAAACCTCGGGGTCACCAGGACCGTTGCTTATAAACAGACCGTCATATGAGTTTACATCAAATTTGTAATCCCAAGGCACTAATACGACCCTAGCGTTCCTCTTCATTAAACATCTTATTTGATTATATTTTAGACCACAGTCAATAGCCATTATGGTTACTTTTCCTGATTCATTAAATATCTTTGGTTCCTGAAAATTCAAATATGTATATAATAATGAAAGGGTTCGTATACTTTTACTATTTTGTTTAATAGTATGTATATTTATTATAATGAATCAGGTCAATTAATGTAAAATTTATTTTAAAAAAATATTAAAATAAAACCGCTAACAGTCAGTACTACCTTTATAGATACTTCTGCTACTAAATTGCGAGAATTTGGATCTTTTAGGGGTGGCAGAGGTCCAAAAGGAGGAACATCTTGTACAATCCTCCCAAGAGTTACTCCTTCCCGGAGACGGAACGTGAGAGCTCGTGTATCAATATCACAGAGGCCAGGTATACCATTGGCCTCCAGCCACTTGCCAAGAGACTGTTTCGCACGCCAGTGACAGGCTTGAGTGCTAATTTGGCCAACTATTAACCCAGCAGCCCAAATACGACTCGACTCAAACCATCTATTAAAAAGTAGGATTTTTTTTTACATTTATTCTTTGTGACGTAGTGATAAGCGGAAGTAAATATTGATTAAAAAATTAAAAAGGCATAATTTCATCATATCTATTAAGAACTGACCTTGGCAGCCCATGCTCGTCTTTATCCTTATCGTCAGGGACACCATAGTTTCCGATCAATGGGTACGTGAGCACCAACAACTGTGCATGGTAAGAAGGGTCCGTCAGTGATTCTGGATACCCTACCATACCAGTTTGGAATACTGAAAAAATATTAAAAGCAGCTGTAAGTTTTATGCAGTAGGGAATTTCGAATTATGGATTTATTAAGCTCAAACTGATTACCAATTCAAACATATAGTGAAGAATAATTATCTTTGTTTTATATTTGTAGCATTTAAGAGTATTATGCGATAAAAATTACCAAATAGACATAATATGTCTGATTCTGAATTGAGAGTCTCCTTTTCAATCTTTCAATTGAGTAAACAACGTTGCTGTGTTTATAAATCGCGTTAAACACAATGGAATCATACACCCTATAAAAATTACGAATATGAACCTAAAATAGCACTTAAAATCCTAAAACTTGTTCTATTCAAGGGGTAACCAATAATTTTTTTTGTATATATTCTATAAAATTGTAATAAATATTGCAACTAAATATATATATATAA
>DVQP01000976.1:0-17979 GCA_018231745.1 Danaus eresimus | reverse complement strand
TTGTAAAGAAGTCATATTATCAACGGAACCACACACACGTAATATGTACGTGTAGGAGATTAATAAAAGGGAGCTAGTGCTGCTTCTATAGTTCAGTTATTCTAAGAACTTACCGCACCTTCATGGAACCTTCATATTGAAGTTAGGATCATTAATTTAAATACTATAATTTAAAATAGTTTCGTTCACGGTGTCGATGAAAATGGTACAGATTATAAATGTGTGTATTATTATTATTATTAAAGTATTACTTTCCTGTGTGAATTTTAGTCTTGGCTTTTAACATTCAAGTGAACTCAAAAATGATAGTCGGTGCTATGACCGCTACGACCCTCTACGGTCCTCTACGCCCGTCTACGAGCCTTTACAGTAGCACGGATCGCATTCGTGGCCCGTGTATTAACTATTCTACTCATTATGTTTTCTGTCCTTCGCGACGGCTGGAAGTATCACAAGTACAATGTAAGTACATACGAAACACGTTCACCAGTCATGATAACTAGCGACAGGCTTTATGTAACTTGCACTAGAGCCTTCCCGTGGAGTCAGACGAAACGTCAATCTACACGACTCATGATAGACGAGTGTTACGACCGACCGAGGGCACCGAGAGCGATGGCTGTCCGGTCAGAAGACGAACGACACACGAGGTAGAAGGAGGCGGACCGAGACGGGGTTAGTAATCGATCGCTGTTACAGAGCGTGGCATGGCACAGGGCTCCGGCACGACACCAGGACTGAGCGGCGAGGACGGTACGGAGACAGGAGGGGACGCGCGGGGACCGCCCAGAGCGACTCGGAGACCGCGGCCGGCTGCAACAGCACACCTCACTGACGGGAGGAGAGTGCGGGGCTCCAGGAGAGTCGGGCGTGTCAGTGGTAACGGGACGCTGGAGGGCGGCGGCGCCGGTTACCTCTCTGGCCATCGCGGCATGACCGCCGGAGGCCGCGGGCGCGCGCTCACGCCGCCATCTTCGAGGGGCACAGCCCGGGATTCGCGTCGCGACTCGCGGAGCACTCGAGTGCTGCGCCGCGTGGGCGGCGATCGATGAGCGGCGCGCGCCTGCGCCCCCGAGCGGCCCCGATCAGCTCCGAGCAGCGCCGAGCCGACGCCTCCGGTGCATCCGCCCTGACCCACTTCCCGCGCACACTGACCTCCTTCTCTACACTTCCAATGGACTGACTTTCAAAACGCTCCGATGCGTCTAATAAACGCCTTCTCTCTCTCTTCAAATTCTATTACATGATAACACTATTTTGAACTCTACTTGAGCGACATAACGGTGAAACTCGGTCGTAGAGTCGCCACGTTGCAGGCGAGTCTCTGTCGCCTGTCGTATATGGGACCACATCTGGTGTAATACTTAGGTAGCATGATAAGTTGGTATTTATATGCCGGAGAGGCAAACAATGAAGAGCGAGCCATTAAATAAAAGCAAACTTGACAGCTGAGTGATTTACTTATCGTCAGGATTTTATAACGACTTGTACGTTCAAATATACACGTAATGACTGTGTTATAGCATAGCAAAAATAAAAAAAGATTTTTTTATAAATGTGTATTTTTTAGTTCTACATTAGAACCATCTACAATGAACCAAGATTAAAGAGATTCTCCTTGCAAAGAACGATACACCTTTACATGTAGCACATAGTATATATGTAATAATGTTGATAGTTATTACTTTTTATTATTTTGCTAATGTGTAGTTAAATAAGTATACAATATAAAACTGATTTAAAACTTAAAAAATGTACCCTTTTCCGAACATTGCGTTGACATAAAACTTTTGAGATCTAAATAAAATGATTTTCGAATTATAATTATCTACTATATACTGGCAACACACACTGAACTGTCAAAGCGAAATTTAATCAACAAACATTAGTTGGTGTCCCAAATGTCATCAGTGTGATCATTGGGAGACGTTGATATGAAACGTGCGAGAACTGAGCGCTCCGATGATCAATATCGTTTTTATTGAAATCATCTGAGACAAGATACGAGAAACAGCATTACGTCTATGTGATTAGTAACATACTAATAAGTTGTTAACGATGTGACTCTAACATTATTTACATCTTAATGGACTGCAGTGGGCGATGTATGTATAAATATTTTTAATTTCTCTTCACCGTTATGTAGCGATAATGTACTTTAAAATTAAACTTGTAACGATTCATTTGGTTTATATAGTATTTATCTATGTTTAACGTGTCAACATAAGACGCGCGTATTTATAACGCCTACGTAAATCGCATCAAAACGGTATTCTGTTTTCTACTGAATTCCTGAATTATACAATTTCCTTATAGGTTTAAATAAAACATTCAAGATAAATATTGTTTTAGGTATAGTTGTCACTTTTATAAGAATGCCACTATTATGTTAATTCCTATTTATTCATATTCAAGAAAAAAATTAAAGCCAACAATAATTAATTAAATATATTACAAATATATTTGTGACAATTTTATATTTAAATATTTATAATAATATAAGGCCTTTTTTAACACCAATAACTGAATAGATACTTCTGTTTCATGTTACAAGCAATCACAAAAAAATATACATCATTCAGTTATGAGGGAAATATGTAACTTATTTAATTCTTAGGGAAATATACAGTTAATTGTTTTTTATAAATATAACTTTATATTGTTATAATTAAAATATTGGGAGGGAGAAATATTTTAGATGATTGTTTGTGATGTTCTTGTGCAAATGTTTTTTTGGATCCACATTTGATCATTTTCACAAAAACATGATCATGACTTATATTGGAAATATATTGTTTGTAGCATAAATAAAAATAATTTATTTTTATTTACAAAATAAGCTTGAGACAACTGTATGAATGAGTTAAACTTTGGGTCGACTTAATAAGTTTAACTGTCCTCAATATCCAGATAGACAGGATGATGCTTATGCGTCTGAACATGCGCCTGGTGCTGGTGGGTCTGTGCAGTGCCGTGCTGCTCGCTACACTGTACTGGGGCCACTGTGGAGACATCTCATTGAGACCCAGTGAGTGTTATGTTATAGTTACCTCTTTTTATATGTTGCTACAGACAAACAAAAGTCAAAGTAACTTTCATATATATATATAGTGGCATTATACTTGCTCTCAGAAATTTAAAGGTGATTCATTCATTGTCTGAACCCTGTACTTCAGACGAAGACAAACAAATTATTATTGTTGCAAGTGATTAATATAAACCATTCCATCCGTTCATGTTGCCTCTTATTTGACACAAGTTTTTGCAGATGGAAACAATAGCCGCATACCTATATTACTTCATTTGACAAGTAAATTAATATTCAAAGACTCCGAACATTGTAATAGATCTTACTATTGTCATTAACTTAACTCCTCTGCCCTCACTTATCAAAAATACTAAATCGATTTTGATGCAATTTTACTTACATATAGTTGTTTACTTGAAATGAAACAAGAAAAAATTTTTATAAACAATTCTTGAAGTTCCTGTGGTATCACACTACAACTGATAGGTAGATTAGATAGATTTGGTTAAAGTCATGTGACACAGACAGTAGGTGGCGCTGTCGGGTGCTTACTGTGATGCCATTTTTTTCACTCATTGTACTATTTTCTTTTTAACAAACCTCAAGTCCAAATGGATAAACTTGCTTGTATACCCTTATATTGTTCATCTGTGTTGCCATATAATAAATGTAATGTGAACAGCAGTCTCAGTGCTATCGGAGAGCCAGACCGGGTTGTCGGAGATCGAGTGTTCCATCAACGGGGAATACTCGGTGTCATGCAGGCGGGACCGGGACCAGGTCTACTTGCCCTTCTCCTTCATACACAAGTACTTCGAGGTAAGCTTCACAATGATGGGAATATTATCTTCGCATATAATCTCCTATGCCTTGAACCTACTATATTAAATGAGTCTGTTAAAGTATTTGTGTCTGCCAGTTGTTATTGACTTGGTGCGGTAACACGATCCTCCTGTAAATAGCGTCGTTGTGCTGGGACTCGGTCGAATGTTAAGACACGATTTACATGACATGAGCGAATATTCTGTGGCTTTCACTTAGCCTTGTACATAAAATAATTATTACTGTTAACAAATGTTCTCAAGTTACGTCTTTTTAAACAGATATATGGTAAGATTACGACGACGGATGGAGTTGAAAAATTTGAATGGTCGCACAGCTACAGTAAGGTGTACCATCCAAAGAAAAAGTACGACCCTCGAGGCACCTTCACCACCTTCGAGAACTACAACGTGGAAGTCAGGGACCGAGTCAAATGCATCAGCGGGATCGAAGGTGTTCCCGTGTCCACTCAGTGGGAGCCTCGGGGCTTCTTTTATCCCACCCAAATAGCGCAATTCGGTTTGGCCCACTACAGCAAGAATTTAACTGAACCAGAACCGAGAGTCAGGGTCATCGACGATGGAGACAAGGTCCTGGAGAACTGGATCGTCAGCCAGGACGCGCACATGTCCAGGGAACTTGACCCGGAGCTGAAGGCGAATGTTATAAGATTCACGACAACCGGCCAGCCGGCCAGCCAAGTACGGGCCGGACTTAACATCAGCCAAGACTTCGTACTCAGCATGGATCTCATGTTGAAGCCGAATTCTTCTGTGACTGTGATCTTACAGAACAAAGACAAGAAGGAAACGGTATACTTGCATTACGTAACCAGTACCCAGTTAATACACGCACAGGTCAGTTGTGATCATGGTACCTATTGCCTTTACTTGGTGAATTTATGCAAATTTTGGTAATTCGTAACTTCGATTTGTTTGACAGGACGACCACATATACTATGGTATCGGCTTAGAACAGAAATGGCGGAGATTAACACGAGATCTGATCATAGACATGCAAAAAGGTTGGGCGCTGCAAGACAGACCCAAGAGGAAGTCACCTAGAAATAAGTTTAAGGTAAGCTCATTGACTCTGGCTGAAGTTTTTGCGCGATTAAGTTGATATTTAAAAGAAAGAAAATATGTATTAGGCGAAACCAGACCTGTCTGTAGCATATCACGAGGAGACTTAAGGGCTGTGTTTGTGGTTACGGTTTTAATAGAATCTGTTGTAAGGGCTACAATCAATCAAACGTCACTAGCGGGATAACCGGGGATCTGCTCCAGTGGCATTGAATTGAATCAACACAGAATGAGGTTTACGACGTCGGCCCCCGTCCCTCAGGTGTCGGGGCTGGGCCTGTCGGGCGCGGGGAGTGTGGGCAACGTGCGCGTGTCGTCCAGCGAGCACATGTTCCACTTCTTCTCTGCGGCTCGCTGGCTGGTGTCCTCCCAGCGGGCGGACGGCGGCTGGCCGGTGCCCGCCAGGAGACGCCTCGCCCCTCGCGTCCCCGACCTCATGCCGGGCTGGTCAGTGGCTGGTAGTCTATGCTCTTCCAGTATTGCCTGATAACAACTTTGACAAATTTATTTGATTTTCCTGGACTCTTCTTTCATTTTTTCTTAGTCCATTGAATATAGTTTAATGCCCGTCACTTCGCCTTTTCTCAGTCTTGCATCAGACGGTTCATGTTGAACTGGACATTATCGTCGTAATATATCCGTGTTGGTCATCCGTCACGGTCAGTGGAAACATACCTAACAGACATTAAAAGAATGTGGTTTTTTTTTATATTATGATAACGGACTTATACAGTCATCAATATACCAAGACGTACTCTTCTCATTAAAGCCCTGATTCTCTTTTTTCCTTACTCTGTGTGATATCTGTGAACTATATTAGTGAAGTCTCCAACATTTTTTTAATTATCATGCATAAATATGTACATAGTATGTGCTCTGTATGTGTTCAGGCACTCGGCCATGAGCCAGGGTCACGCCATCTCGCTGCTGTCCCGGGCCTACCACCGCAGCGGTGACTCGCAGTACCTGCGGGCCGCCAGGCGAGCCCTGGGCCCGCTGGATCGACCCCCGGACAAGGGCGGCGTCCGGGCGCTGTTCATGAACAGATATGTCTGGTGAGGAACGGGACCGTCATGGCCCTCACTCGACCTGGATACTTGCATTTGCACTCACTAATTGACCGTCCCAAAAGTAAAGCTGACGAGAGTCCTCCTGGCTCCAGGTACGAGGAGTACCCCACCAAGCCGCCCATCTTCGTGCTGAACGGGTTCATCTACACGCTGCTGGGCCTGTACGACCTGCACTACACCGAGGGCGGGCGGGCCGCGTCCCCCGCCAAGGACATGTTCGAGGCCGGCATGCTGTCCCTCAAGACGCTGCTGCCGCTGTTCGACACCGGCAGTGGCAGTTTCTACGACCTGCGGCACTTCACGCTGGGAGCGAGCCCCAACATCGCGCGCTGGGACTACCACGCCACGCACGTCAACCAGCTGTACCTGCTGGCGGGCCTCGACCCCGACCCCGTGCTGCTCGCCACGGCCCGCAGGTGGGAGGGCTACATGCAGGGCCGGCGGGCCGCGCACAACTGAGACCCACGCTCGTAGGATTGATTAAAAACAAACTTCCGTCACACTCAGAGGGGAGATGACGTCACACACAGAGCGGCCGGTGGCGTCATCGGCGGCCGATGTGTCGACTCGGAGCCATCGGTCTCTGGATAATTAAACCCTAATCCTTACTGCCGCGTATAGAGCGCTGGGCTCGGGAAGACTTGAAACTTGGCTGTCATTTTTCTACTAAACTTGGTAGAAATATTTAGAATAAAAAATTGTACATTGTATACAAGTTAAGAAAATAACTCGTCGAGGTCCGCGCTCGGGACTGACGTCACCGGACGAGCTGCGGGGCCTGGCGGGCGAGTGGACACTTAGCCGTGTACTTAAAATACATTATTTATATCTGTGTAAGTTGTGTGACACGTCGGCATGTCATAGCATAGCGTATACAGCACACCGCACGCGGCCCACCGCTGCATATACAATTATTTAAAGTTTGTAAATACAAAAAATACAAAGAAATGTCTCGGAATTGATGCAACGGCTGTAAATAATAAAATATTTTTATATCCTATAATATATATGTAAGAAAGTTCTTGCCATTCTTGAAGTAGTTCATGATCGGACGCACACTTACAATACGAAAGGTGACAAAGGGGACTCGGAACTAGTGACGGGCGAGGGGACGAGCCGTCGGGAGACGACGCTCCCTAGTGGCGGCGGGAGGTCTGATCGGCTGACCTGCCGATTTTTTCCTTTGCCGATGTTAAGAGTAGTTCATCCCACTAAACTGACGCCGGCTTAACAGTAACGGTATGCAAGGGCACTTGTGTCACTGTGCATTATGTCAGTTTACTTATTCAACCCTCCAACCCCCCACCTGCTGATATTGTCACCCGCACTCTCTGACCACAAACCTTGATCGGCGAACGGAATACGGAACGTGTGGCGTTCTTACTACCCGATATTTAGTTCTGTATTCAGTTCGGCGATGCACTCGTCCTAAAGACACCGATAGCCTTACTGAAGACATCCCTGGACACGAGGGGACGGCTATAGACCTACATTCCAACTTTAAGAGCTTACTAGTAGATATCCTATGTTTAAAATTTCAAATTATACGATACGGGAGCGTTTATGAAACAATGAGACAGACATGTAACGACTCGCCGCGCGTCCCGCGGAGCCTTACGGTCTTAAACCAGTGTCAACGGATCTCCGATACATCACAGCGGACGAGCGGAGTCTGTAGCCTTAGCGAGTTAGTGAATGACAATAAAAGTCTCCGAAAATGTAAACGCATTTCATTTATAAAATCCAAAGACGAACGTCCCCCGATGCTGCTAGGCGTGACTGCAGGACTGCAGCCTCACCAGCGCCCTCTTCTCCGCCATGACCATCTTGTCCAACGAGTCCTGCATCTCCGGCCAGGGCTCGTAGCGCTCGTTTATCGTCACTATCTTATGTACCGAGGGGTTTCGGAGGTCCATCGTCCGGGAGATGTTGTCGCGGCTGCGGCTGGAGTACACGACGTCCACCTTGGGAACAACATTGAACCACATGTTACAACCTTCTTGGCCAGCTCGACAAGTATGATAGTAACCGGTTACACGGTTAACATACAACGTGCCAAAAAAAGCATTAAGCTGCCAGGTCTTCGGCAAGGAAAACCTGCACGTGTTCTGAGATCGACTATAAACGGATTTAAAACAATAATTGCCTTGTTTTTAACAGCCCATGCTATCGAGAGCACCATCATCACCAGGCTCACGGTCGTCACCAGGAACAGCGGAATGACCTCCCAGTAGTTCTTCATGACGTGTACGAACTGAAGCTTCTTGGGCGTCGGCATGTCGTATTGAGTCGGCGGAATCAATTCAAACATCCTTCTGCTCGGCGGACAGTTGACGCGGGTCTTCAGAGCGAGCAATAAACTCACTCGCGAATTAATAGGCCTAAATAATTTAGAAAGCATTCTTGAAAATTACCAAAAAAAATTTTAACAAAAATTTTTGACCAGTATTAAACCACAGTTATTGTCATTATTTTTTCTTTATTTATAATTATTCGATTCAAAAAGTATACAAAAGGTTTTATGGAAACTAGGGGTAAGGTTACACTAATTCGCACCTTGTAAAAAATTGGTATGAATGTTGGGGACCCTATTATACACAATTTGTCAATTATCAACATCAATCCGAAGTGTGGAAAAAAGCTTATTTAAGGTCTGCCAAAAATTTTATTGAGGAGTTTTTTCGATACAGTAGGGAGTAAAGTCTTAGCTGGTTCAAATATATTGTCAATTAACTTCCAACCCCAGTCTTCTGGGTTTAGTTTATTACCAAGCTTGCACTTGAGAAGCAGAGGTTGGAGGAAGACAAACTAATTGTACTTGTTTCTTTTTATACGTATTTTTTCAAAAGATAAGTATCAAAACTTGGCTAAGAACATAATTTTTTTTTTGGAGCTCCGTAAATTAAAAGAAGAAAAGGAATTCTGTTGGTGATGACAGCTTGTGGAGTAGAGGTACTTACTATCTTTGAAAACGTCAGCACCATCATCTAAATCTTGTCTTTCAAACAATTTCGAAACGGATCTTTTATCTCTCCTGGAAAATCCTGATGTCGTCTCTCAACCAGTTACTGCGTGTAGAAATCAGATATGATTTGGTATTTCGAAATAGCAGATAAACAGGTAGAATATATTCAACGTCTAAACACGATGAGTTAGCCAGCAGAGCCTACTTTACAAGCATCCCGCCAATCCAGTCTGGCACTATAGACAAGGTTTGTCGTTTGTAAACTTCCGTCAAATTTGGTATTAGAAAGCTGAAATCGAAAACAAACGCAGTAGAAATACAATATCATTTACTGGAGAAACCTGTAGGCAACGACTAGTCTAAAAAAAAGTTCCTCGACCTTAAATAATCTTATGTATAAGATTGATTTGTATCTCATCAAACCTATATCCAGTCTTTAAACGCATATTGTAATGTGAAATCATTGGATCGGTTATTCTCTAAAATTCAAATAATATTTTGTTTCTGGCCATACATAGTCCTCTGTATTCGGGTTAACAAATGTCATGCTGTGAATGAAAATTAAAAGTCAAAGGATATCATATTAATAACAAAATTAAATCTAAATCTAAGAAGATTGTTTGAAAATAACTTAATTGACGGAATCAAATGTGAAAATTATTAAGTATGGTTCGTCGTATGCATGATTATACGTCTCTCAGCGGTACGGCTCTGGAACACGTTGAGATGACTGCAGGCTTATAAATACTTTGTTACAATAATTGGCTTCCGTTATATAGATCGTCTCGGAAAGGTTTCGATGTGAGGTGATGACAGTTCGGACCCCACGTCGTCGCATCTCACCTCGAACTAAGCGTCGATATCGGGCCATTAAGAAATTCTTTCGCAAGGCTCTAGGTGAGCATCCAGAAATAGAAAAAACAATAAATCTCTTTCAGTAGTATCACTTCCTTTTTGTTTCTTCAGGTACCTCGTCTCAGGCAGACATCAGAGACACTTCCAATATCTCCGTGAGGGTGTCTGATTTACAGAACACGATAATTGGATTAGAAGAACAACTACACAAAGTCAGTAAACACTGTCGGGATTTTTCATGTCTGGAGCAGAATATTAGGAAAAAGTCGCTAAATCAATCATTCAGTCAATGTTTACGAAATGAAAGCGTCGATCATCCTGCAACATCTGACGGAAACATAAATCACGTCGAGACTCAGCTTATTTATAAATCATCAGATCGCCAGTATCATAGAGCAGATGAGAGCAACACACTTAACACACAGAGTCAAGATGATAAGGACACGATGTCGTCTTATACTCAGGGTCAAGGCCTGAAACCAATTGATAAAAACAAAAAGGACGATACAAACACATTTGTTGAACATAACCGGAGGAGCCGTGAAAAGCGAAAACCACCAACATCCATTTATTCTACTAGTAGTTTTCATTCTCTCATTGAGCCCAAGAATAAGCACTATCACAGGGCAGCCTGTTTTAACAATTATAAAACGAATGCCATTGACCCCTTAACTATTAGAGAATGCAAAAGAGACAAAAATAAAAGAAATTTAAAACTTCAAGATAAGGCACACGGAAGCCAAGAAAGGGAACACAAAAGCAAACGAGAACATATTCATCTCGACCAGGACTTCATAACAGACATCATAAACAAACAATACAGGCCTGTCAAGTTGTTTGGTAGGCGGGATTCCGATTTTAGTCAATTTTCAGCACCCTTATGTCGCGATCAAGAGTTTAAAGTCCACGATTACATACAAGAGGACTGTGAGCTGTGCTCCTGCTGCTTTGAAGGACGCAAACCAAGGCGACGCTGCTTACGAGACACTGACTTCAGTGATGCGAAAAGCATATGTGATACACGACTGTACAGTTCCAAAAGAAACAGACGTTGCAAATACATGAGGGGATGTGTAGAGGACTACAATAACGCGACTTATTATGACGTTATTCCCGTTAGAGAGAAACCAAGTCCAAATTCTCGAAGGAAAATTGCTCGAGATCCTATCACGCCGTACTCATATAGTAAAGAAGTTCCGCCTTCACCGAGAACTCATAAACCGCGTCTGAACTTAAAAGCACAATATCACTCCGGAAATCTTGAAACCTATGATTATGATAACCGCCGTAGTCGCAGACACTCCCCTCCTCCTGCGCGTCGTCGAGAGATGAGAAATGTTTATGAGACGGATGTATCTTCAGAATGTTGTCGATTTAAACGATCCCAGGAAAATATTAGAAGTCCGAACATACCGAAGCCGCAAGGAATTCAAGAAGACGTTGGAACGATGAGTAGCTTACAATATACTAATTTCGTTACTGAACAAAATACGTCTTACAACGACACAACGGTAAATACTCAAGTTACAAATTCTACATCAGACAAAACTGACAAAGCTTTAAGTGAAATTAAAGACATACTGCAAAACTTTTTGCTAGAAATAAAGAAAGAATCGACTCATGTAAGAAATTCAGATGCTTCCAATAAAGTTGACGAAAGCTTCAAACGTCCCGAAGACAATCAGAAAATGAACTCTACTGATCCAAATAGTGGCCACAGTTTCAATAATTGCAACACGGGACCTTGTGCTGTTCCGCCCTTTGTACCTGCTTACACGAATCCATGTTGCTATCAAATGATGCCTCTCTGCCCTATGAACTGTTTACAAAACGGATACCTTTTGCCCAACCCTAGTTTCACGTGCAACGTGTGTTCTAAAAACTCAAAACCAACTTGTAGTGAGAAAGATTTTAATAATAAACAAAACAAATCGGAAGGCGTAACCTCCAGCTCTGAGACCCAACAACTTATTAAAGAAATATACAAGTATGTTTCTCAAAACACGAAATCACCTCGCAATACAGAGCACTCTGATGACAGAAGTCATTCAAAAGCTGATTGTCAAAAACTTGAAAAGAAAATTTTAACATCTAGAAGTGTGGGCGGAAGGTCTGAAGCCACCCATCACGATGCCAACGTAGGAACTCCTAACCTTAAATGCTATTCTAAAAGTTGCGAAGCGATTGGATGTAAAATGAATTCAGATTCATATAATACGACCACAGCGAGCTATTCAGATACAATATTAGAAAAACTAAGCTTAGAAGAATCCGAGTCTTCCACGGAATCAGATGAAAGTAGCGATACTCCGAGACGCAAGGTAAATGTTCGCAAAATCTTCTGTGTCTACTCAAAGTAGCTATTTAACTTGTTATGACAGCGTATTTAATATGTTATGCTGTACATTTCTGCACTGACTGGCCGGAACAGATCTAGATAAGCCCCATAAACAGCTTAGATGGAGAGGTATCACTGTTATTACACCATTTTCAAATCGCGTATTTACTATGACATTATCAAAACTAAAATAAAATAATATTTTTGTCATTAAGAGTATGAGTTGAAATTCTCGTGCTTCTTATTATAATCATACCTTTATTTTTCACAGGGTAAAAAAAGTAAACTTAGAAAAGTTTTTCAATCATTAAAACTATTTAAGAAAAAACACAAAAAGGATATAATCGAAGAGGAAAGTGAAACTGAAAGTAAGGTAGGAGAAGAAGAAACAAAGCCGAGGTCTCCTTACAGGCAGCACATTACCAACTACGCGATGCACGGCCAAGAGTTCTTCCACCCGCCTCCTATACCACAGCGACATTGCTGTTCGCCACATCTTCATGAAGTTTCTTACGCGGAAAGATTCGACCCTACATATAACCCATACATGCATCCTCCCGATATGTATAATCATCAAAGACACCATCATACGATTCCGCCATGTTACTCTCAACATCCTCCGCAGCCACATCCCAGATGTGACTCTCACTGTAATTACGCTCCTCAACCACAACCTCAAGTGCCGTTATGTCTTAAAGAAGTCGAAGTTAAAAGTACTGGAACCCAAAGCTTCAAGAGAATATCTTTCTTAGAGAAGCTTACGGCCAAGACTCAACAACCACAACACATAACGCCTCAACCAAATACAACCCCACAAAAGGAGAAACCTAATTTCTGGAAAAGCTTACAAGAGAAAGCAAAACAAAACAATCCCGACCCTATGGAGTTCTCTCTGAAAACTCAAAAACAACTTGCTCAAGGAGACTATAAATTGCGTAACGCGATGCTCAAAAAACTGTTTTACAAAAGGAATCCCTTTTCACCTAGAAATTTAATTATAAAAACAATACTGGGCAAAGATAAATCCAGCTTCGGAGATCCGCCGAAAATGTATCGTCCAAGAATGTTCCTGTGAATTCTACAACTTAGTTTATAGAGTTGAAATCACAAATCCCGTATTTGTTCTGTATTGCCTTAATTGATTGTAAAACTGTCGTATTTTATAATACAATTTATGAAAATGAATACATGTTTTATTATGTGCATTAATTTAAAACGAATTAATATCATGAACCAGGAATGGATAAAAGCAATATCTATAATGTAATTGGGGTTCGGAGAAAGAAAATGATATTGCATTAGGTAAGACCCTGGCCGAAAAAGTAGATCTTTGGGTTTATAGGTTTATATCTTGGTTGACATCAACTAGTACAGTAGTATATATTATTTCCTAATTCTTACATAATATACGGACTTTTTCTCGATTTTTATGATGCTTTCAATTATTCTCTAAAAAAAATATTGTATGACAGAATGGAAAAAATACAAAGATTTTGTAAAATGTAGGACACGTTGGGCGTTATTTCGGAGAACATATAGTTTTTGAAAACTAAACGAAATTATACGTTATTCATTAATTAACAACATATACATTTTAAACAGTAAGTATTTCATTTCCTCTGAGATCACCGACATCATCTATTCATATTTTCTGTCACGTCTAGAGAGAAAGCTATCTTACTAATAATTTGCAGTCCCTTAGCGACTATTAGAAAATATTTTCCATTCCCAAACACTCATGAACGCTATATCTATTTCACTATGGGAAGTTTTTCAAATAATAAATAGTGATAATGTTATACAGCACTTTAAAATATATTTTTTTTGTAGACTAATATGGAGGATTGCACTGCAACAAAGCCTTATAAGCAGCGTTTTAAAGGTGTTGAAAATTTTTTGCGGAGAATAGCATTCAACTTGGGTAAAGTTTATAAATATTAAATTAAATTGTTTATTGTCTAATAACTAATAATATTTCGATAATGTTGCAGGCAATACTCCTTCTCAGACTGAGGTAAAAGTGATATCTTGTATTCCAATAGACGTTACAGATTTACAAGAAAAGATAATTAGTTTAGAAAGACAGCTCCACGAGGCTAAACAACAAATCCAGGAAGATGAACCATTACCTGAGTCTGAAACCTCCAACGGAAATGAAATAGTAACGGATAAAAATGAGAAGAATTCTGATAACAGACAGATTAAGGGCGACAAACAAGGACCTTCCACAGTTGTAAATACTGCTTTTGTAAGTCAATCAAGTACAGTATCTTATATCAATAAAAAACCAGCTGGCAAAATGAGAACGCAACAAATTTGTGGATACTGCGAAGATACAAGCTTGCGAGAGGAAAATACTGTCGGCTGTTTAGAACCTGCACCAGACTTACAAGCTTCTGGGCCTCAAGACAGTCACAATGAAGAAGTTGAAGAATTAAACATAAATACAAAAAGTGATGCTTATAAGAAAATTTTTCAGCGCCGCAAAAAGAAACAAGTTGTTGGAAGCAACAGCAATGTTAAAACTCAATTTATATATTACGCTCAGGGAAGCCCTGAAAATCCTTTTCACTTACAGGACAATATTCTGGTCAGCAACGATAATATGAATCAAATAAATCAATTGAGTAAGTCATACATAAATAGCGTTCTTCGCAGACAATATGATCCGAAAGTTGTTTTAGAAGAGTTCTCTGATACGAGTCAGTTTTCAAAACCCTTCTGCAGAGATGTCAAAATGAAAAATAAATTAAGTCATCCATATCTCTACGAATCAGATGAGTGCTCATGCTGTCAGGGAAAATTTCAAAATTTAGATAAATTTATAACAAATTATTTGACTTTTGACGCTCTTAATACAAGTGCGTTTAAGCAGAGTCAAAACGACAAACTTTATTATGATTCCAATTTTTATGACGTAGTTCCAGTAAAGGACGATGGGAATATAAATAATAAACCCGACACTTCACATAAAAAGGAATGTAAGAGGCGTCCCGATACAAAGTGCTGGCCGGAGAAATATCGCAATAAATGCCGATATCATCCTTTCATTGTTAAAAGTCACAAAGAGAATCGTGCGAAAGCTCTGAGTCACAGAAGAGATATTGACGAAGTCCGAGTAAAACGAGACCGAGCTAAGAAAAGAGACAAACGCAACAATTGCCAATGTTCGAGATATGGTTGTATTGAATGTAGTAATGTTTATACAAAATCAGAAAATACCAAAAATAGTAAGATGCGAAAGTCTCATCCTGTAAAAAAAATTTTGCTGATAGACGAAAAAGTAGAAACTGATATGAACATATTACTGAAATGTAATAATCAAGGCACCCAGTCCAAAGTATTGCCTCTAGAAGAAGACAGAACGGAATCAACACTGAATCAAATAAAAACAATACTGCAATCGGTTTTGGAGGAAGTCAAAACAAATAGCAACGTGAGCACTGTGCAGGAAATATCTAAAAAAGATGCCATCATTCAGAAGGAATCGTCTCAGAACAACTTGGATAACTCTGCCATCTTTAATGACTTTACTTCGAAAAATTCTTGCAACACTAATTTATACTTACCTTCGTGTTCACGCCAAATATCTCAAGGTCAATATTATTTCCCTAGCGTTCCCTATCAACAAACGAAATGTCTACAAAATTTTCCAGTTTTCATTCACCCAGCGTCGAGGAAACCGATGTGCGGGTGCTACTACAGACAGAGCTCACACAAAACGTCACATAACAAACAAGCCATCACAAGCACAGCTACTAACACCGAGAAAAAAAATATCCCACGATCGTGTAGTAATGAAACCGAAAAACTCATTAAAGAAATTTATAAGTCCGTGACTTTGAACATGGACTACCCAATAAAAGAAAACTCGTTAAGTGACTACGAAGATCTCAAACCGAACACAATTGATTCAGTTCACGAACGTATCGAGGAAAAGAATAGCAACAAAGCGGATGGCTTCTCTCGCCGGGATATGGAAGTGGAAGCGACGCTGTCACCGTTGATATCAAACACAACCGAGCGGAAATATGTTTACACTGCAACAAGTACACAGCTCCAAGATGAGAGACTCGGCAGCAACTTAAGTGTAAGTTATACAACGGCTGGCCATGAGAACCGGAACAATACGGACGATCGCGGAGCTGTGAGGCCAAGCCACACCACCATCGACTACGAGGAAGATGAAAGCGATGAGTTCAGCGAAGACACGGAAACTGATGAAACGATGGTTCCCGGTGGAAGCAAACGGGTAAGGCTTTGTTCAGCTCAATAAATGTTGCAAAATAACACTAAGCAGTCATATTGCTGTACATTTGAAAGACTTTATGAAAATTAAAAGAAATGTGTTGTATTAAAATGGTTTAAGATCCGTATTCTCTACATATTACCAATATTCGCTAATTTAATACCAATATATATTTCAAACTAAAACTAATCTTTGCAGAACAAATCGGAGAAAAAGGGCTTCATTCGGAGAATGTTTAATTCGGTTAAATTATTTAAAAAACGAAAAGATACTCAAAAAGATGCCAGTCAAGTAGAGATTACAGAAAACAGCGACTCTGACGAGACACAAACAGTATGCAGCGTCAGGACTAAAGGTAGAAAGAGAAACATTCCTCAGGTGACCAGAGAACAGTATCCCAAAAGCGGTGGACCACTAGACCAGAAATATAGTCGCCGCCGAGCGCCGTACTTAGAACAAGAATATAGAAGACAATGGAATGAGGATCTCATGTTCTACGAACCACATGACAGATATCCTGCCGCCGAACCCTACTCCAAGCTCTCCGCCTCGCAGCCGCAACCGAACCCGGTATTTTGGAGAAATTATGAAGCCAGAACTGCTCTTGTCGATCATAATATGCAAAATGTTAACGAGAAGGTGGAGCAAGAGACTTCGCCGCCGACCTGCCCAGGGACGGAAGACAGGACGAGCAAACTGGACTGGATCAAACGACACAAGCTCGGCCTCCGCTGCGGGGAGCAGTGGAAGAAGTTCATCCTCGAAAATTAATACTGAAAACTGCATCCGATTGTACGGTTACTTCGGAAATTGTTTTGCGTTAGGAAGTCTAGTGAGTTGTTGTGAAATAAAATTCAAGTGACACTTAGATGGTGATTTTTATTTTAAATAAATAATTACACAGGAGGTGCGCTGCAATTCGCGTGTGCTTACAGAGTCTTGATCTCTCTTTCCTTTTGCTTGACTTGCAAGTGTTTGACGTCCTCGATCACAAACCTGAAACAAAAAGGACTGGAAATGTTTACCTTGGAACTTTACGGCGAGCGACGCCGACACTAGGATATATACAGGCGGCGGCACAAATTAATATTCACTGAATTCATTTCCAAAAGCGAAACACGTATTTGGAGCCTTAGTGTAGGCTACGTTGCTATGCTGAGCATTACATAAATAAGAAAACACGCACACAAACACACATACTCTAAATGAATACCAACTTGTAGAAAAGCAGCGGCAGCGGTGCCGTGGTGAGATGCCACAAGGCGTGCGTGTCCCACCCGAGGAGCGGCGGTCCGTCCACCAGCTCCAGGGTGAGCGCCGATCCTGACCACACGCAGAACAGGAGCAGCCTCCAGGGATAACTCAGGCCGCGACGGTACTGCTGCCAGCACCACCCTGACCACAGCAAACCGGCGGACACACCTACACACTCACAGCTAGAGAAACCCTGTTTTAAAGGTTCAATTGACCATTAAAGACCGATATAGCGGTGGCGTGCGCACCATACATACACGCAAGCTCTGCACGCCCTACACATGCAACAACTAAACCTATATTGTTTAATTCTCAC
>DVQP01000975.1:0-18005 GCA_018231745.1 Danaus eresimus | reverse complement strand
ATATATATATATATATGATGTACAATCAAATTGCATATCACTGAAAATATAAGTTTGTATAATTTATATTAATTTAAATTTTTTGGGGAAATAAAACAAGCGATTAAAAAAAATATTATAATAATATTACCTACTTCGATAAATTCAATTCCATAAATATTTTCTGATGTGTTTATAGCCTATAAAATTTTATATTACATTCACATCAATAAAAACATTTTAAAAATTAAACTTTTTCTTCTCTCTCAACCACAGCGTCAGGTTTTCGTCTCGGTATTTCTTGTGTGGCTATATCTAAAGAACCATTTTTACTTAAACCGCACAGAGAAAATAATTGTCTTACTTTATCTCTCTTTTTAAAACAATACAGCACGAACATAAGTATAATCAAAATAACAACGATAATCCCAACTACAAAGGGCGCATTACTGTTTACCTCATTATTACGTCTTTCCAATTTTCTAATTTCCTCCTTTAAAAATTCCTTTAAAGGCGAGAAGTAGTCCAAAATACCACTTGTAGATAATTCTGTCTCTCCTGTCATAGTCTTTAATACGATACTCCAATCCTTGCTTGCACCCAATGACATCCCGTCGCTATAAAAAAGAAAAGCGTTACCTTCATTAAAAATTAACTTGAAACATGAAGTGAAGTTACGAAAACTATTGCTAAATGTATATAGTTTTTGCACCCATTTAAAAAATTTTGGTTTCAAGAACTAATGTCTTATAGCAAGTTAAAAAACCGGAAGCATATGACATTTTCCTTAAATCATTTCCTTATTAATGTCGTAAATATTAAACACTGGTAATGTAAGGAGGATACCTCAAGAGTTTTCCCGCTTCCTTCACTCCATAAATGGAACACTCGTGCAAAGGTCCTGTGTGATTCGCTTTTTTACATAGAGATGATAGTATTTGAAATTCTAGTATGTGCGATATCAGATACCTTTAAGAAAAAAGTGATACGTACAAAAAATATTTATGGCTGCAATTCAAATATTAAAAAAAGAATCTTGACAAAAAAAATCTTAATGATTATTATTTTTTCGGATATTCATCTTTGTTATAAAGACATAGCTTATACTCTATATGCAAAGATTTACAATTATCTGATTTGTCATTAATTTTAGAAAAGGCGGAGCATCGACTAAGAATATTTATATAGATGAGATTTTTTTCAAAAATTAATAATGGCTCTATTTCTAGATTAAGTAATTCTTACTAAAATCAAGACCTTAGTTTCCTACCTTACGTGGAGAATTATATAATAGAGAGATAATTCTAATGAAAAAAAAAATTACACTAACAACGACATCGTGGTTTTATAAAATAGTTAATTTTATTTATCATTAACATAAATGAATAATAGCAATCAAAATATAAATTTTGCACGCTTAGTACAAGTTGGCATCGTCATGATCGTCGTCATATCTAAATGTCATACATACGGAGATTTGACAGTTTTTTATTAATAAATCTTCCCACATACTATTGTTGATATACGTTAGTATATCAATGAATAAAGAACGGGCAATGCTTCGTATATATTATAACAGTACAAACTTGGATTTAGCATACGGCTAGTATATGTATGCATGTAATCAAATAGACATTGTAATGCATTGCTGTTAAGAAGTATACTCTTTGACCTATATCTTTACTCTTTGAAAAGTACCAAGTTATTCAAATATATCAACTAATTGACAAACGTTACAACAAAACAATTATTAATCTAATATAATGGCTTATAAAGAATAAATGATACAATTATTTAAATAATTGCTTGAGAAATTAAAGAATTCACAATGAGTGCTGTATTAATTTCCATAACTAAAGAAACACATTTTCAATGTTTTGATTGAGAAATGAATTTTAACGAAAACATCTGAACCTAAAGTGAGAATTTGTTACAGCACGCTTGAACAGTCGATAATTTACTTCATTGTCGACTTAAGTAAGGCAGAACTTATTTGTATTAAGTATGCAAAATATTAATAACCATCAAAAGAACACGTAATGTTCATAAAAATATGAAACGCGATATTACAATTTCTTCAACTGGAAACGATTAAATCTTTTTCTTTAAAAATAATGCCCAAATCTAAATCCGCTTTCAATCATTTTAACAGATTTTTTTTTTACTTTTTATAATAAGTAATTTGATTTTAGTCATATTTATGCTTAAGAATAAGAATATACGTATAAGATGGTCCAAGTTCGTTAGATTTTTCAATATAAAAATATATTCAGGATCATAAGCTGTATAGTTATCGCTAGCAGACGCAATCTTTTCTAACACTACTGGTCAAACGAAAACAAACAAGTGATGATAGATTCACTCACGTTATATATTGGACATGAGAGACAACATGATATTTAGCAGCAGGATCCAAGTCACTCTCATTACGTAGAACTGGCGCTGATATGCCAGTCTCTTTAACTCTGAAAATTTACAGAAATATATAATATAAAATGACTCATAATAACCTTTATGAATAGTATTACTGCTGATAATACTTAAATAAACATAAAATCTCATTATAGGGTTATGATATCGTCAATGTTTTGCTTTTCATAAAGTGTACCTTAAGTCCCACCAATGTTGATTTAAGTTTTCCATGCTACTGTTGGAAAACACATCCCATCTCCACTTATCAAGGACGTAAGCGTATGCCAGTAGTGGAAATTTTTCTAATGCCAACCATAGCAAGTGATTTATAGTGGAATTGTCAGTGGTGTCCACCTTCGCGAAGTTCAAGGTACCCAAGTGATTTGGCGAGGTTATTTGCACAGCTACGATATCAGAAACTGCATCGTGAAAGGCTGCAAGTTTTAATATTTTTATAAAAAAACACTATGTTTCTTGACATCAAAATTTATTTAATTTATAATATTTTTTTGTATAAAACTACATTTTGCCTTCATCGTGTTGTTTTCAGACAGTAGCGTATTAACTTACCCGGAACCCATAAAATGGAAAGTCAAACAAAAACTTTGCCCCGATTGAAGCAAGGTAAGTTGACTTTATCAACGTAATACAAACAATTAATGTATTAATTAATAAATTTAATTCCTTAAAAAATATTTAAAGCTTTGTATCTTTGTATCGATGAAATAAAAATATTTTTATGGTAAATCAACGATGTATTTTTTAAAATTTGTATTAGGAAACTACAATCATATCATCAAACATGTGTAGCTTATCAACGAATCCTAATAATCAATTTATAGTTTATACTTTACGATGAATTTACTTTTTCTCTTATTTCCAACGGTTACTTAAAAAAAATTCTACACTTACACTTTCTTAAAATAAAAACTGCCCACAGATTACTTCCATTTCTACCTTCATCATAAAAAAACTATTTTAAAGTATCAGCTCCCAAACACGATATTTTTCAACACAAAGGAACATTTTTTTAATTCAATGTTTTATTAAAACTAAAGATATTTCTTTTAAAGATTATTTTGCATAAAGGCCTTCATTTTACGACAGTGTATACAGTTCATCGATTTTGTTACATTTAATCACTGGAACTAATTTTAAGGTTTTCTTGACTAACAAGGGGACCATAACTATTTATATAAACATGATTATTCTGTCCATTTATTTTACTAAAATAAAATTTTCTAGCAGTAAAAAATAAAAATCAATTATTACAAAAAAAATCTACTTTCAACTCAAATGAACATGGCTCTTAGACTATATAAAGATTCCAAATCTATAGGACTTTGTAAGTTGTGATAAAAACAAAGTATTTTAAACTCTATTTACGCTGTTAATGCCTACATTAACATTATAGTCGCAAGTCGCAATTTATATTGAGGACGTAATTTGTCTGTCAGTTTTTTAAATGAAACTCTAAGCATATATAAACCCCATTCTGAATATTTAGATACACATGTATTAATACTCTTTAAATAAACCGTGGTTTTATAGTTATTGAGTAATATATATACATATATAAAGCCAATTTAAGTATATATCGTTGAATTACTATTTCAAAAATACATAACTTTTTATATAATAGCCAATATTATACAAATAACGGATATAGGTATGTATTATTCTTATAAAAAAAAGTTAAAACCAAATGTATTGGAAATTTATTGATTCTGTGATATTGATTTAGTTATTCGGGCAAACTATTAATTTAAGACAAAAATTATAAATTAATAATATAGAAATAATGTCCGTTTACATTTTGTTCTTTCCTACTTGTTTTCAAACTTCTTGCATTAATTATTTATATTTCATTTAAAACATAACTATAAAACATAAATTTACCTGGATTTGGCCCATCCCTATACAAAGGCTCTAGATTACGATAATGCTTAAAATATTGCACATGTCCCAATAATCTCGCTGCTCTTGATAAGCCTATAGTTATATCAGAAATTTTCTCACCGCACCATTTTATTCTGAAAAACACGTCTAGCTTAAATAACATTAGACAGCGAAATATAATAAAAAAAAAATAAACAATAGTATCTTACTTATAATGAACACCATCACACATGTCATGGCTTGATGGTAAACAATTTACTGTCGACATGGACTCCGTTATATCCTGAAAGGTGTCCTGAGCTGACTCGAAACCAAGTGATTGGTGAAATTCGTCTACAGCATGAAAGAGATCCCTTGCATTGACAGTTTCGTTGCTCACAACTGTTGGCCGTTCTATATTCGGATAGGGCGCCACTTTGGGATAAATCGCTTGCCATTCTTGAGCCCAAAGGTTACCTGTTTTGTAAATTTCATTATTATTATTTCCCTTAATACTTAAGAGAATATGTATATACATATTCTTATATAAGTATTACCATGAATTTTAATATTAACGTTGAATATGTTTTAATAAAAGTATTATTCGAATTTCGTTATTACCATCATTTATGTTGTTTAGATTGTCTGTTGTCTTCGATTCGTTTTATATAATATTTTTTTAAAGAAACATGCTTTATTGGTGTTGGTATTTCCACTGGGTGAGTATTTAATTATGATATTGTTGTTACTTAATTATCGGGATATTTTCAGAAATTCATAATTTTCAATACAATGTTACATCCTTTTAAATAAAATAAAAAAAAAGTCACCTAAAATATGCGCCGGTATTAAGTTGTCACCTTTTAATTCCTCGTAATAAATTTCCATTCGTTTTCTTACAAAACTATGTAAAAGATTGTATATAGGTTTTATTTCGTTCCAAAGTCTGTCAACGGTTCGTTTAAATTCTAAAGTGGAGTCATCAAATGCATATCTCCACATGTCACCAGCGTCCTTAAAATCTTCGGATATAGCGACTTTGTTCATCCTTGACACATAATCTTTAAAAATCGGTCTAATCTTTTTTCCAGTTGCATCTCTATAGGCTCTCCAATAGTATGACAATTCTTTAGTATCATTGCTTGTTTTGAATATTGTAATGATATCTGAAATTTAAAATAATATTTATAGCAGACGACAGATTTGCTCTTTATTTAAAAAAAATACATATAAAATAATATTGAAAGATAATAAAATGACGTCACCATTAATAAATATACAGAATATATTTTTGGTGGTTTTTTTATAATAATTTTAATATTTCTCGTAAGATAACTATCTATATAAATCATGTCTTCCTGTGCTATGCTGGATTAGAATCAAAATTCTTTTTACATACTTCAAATATCGAATTACTTGTTTTCTTTTTTCTGTGTTTCATCAACAAATATAAAACATACACGGATTATGTTATTGTATGCCATTACGTGATGTTCATTTGTGGAACATAAACTAAAGATACATACATACATATGTGCAAGTAACGGTGTAAGTGAAAGGTTCCGAAAGCGGTTAAACGTTTATGATTAAAGTTCAAAGTTATAAAGAAAATGATGAAATATTTACAACGTAATAAATTAAAGTTTTATTCCAATGTGATTTATTCTAAATATATTTCCAATATGACCGTGATTATTGATTGATATTATTCATCCTCGTTTCTAAATTCATGAATGAATATTAACATAAAAGAAGACCATAAAAATCAAAAATAATATGTATGGTATCTAACTAATATTTGAAAGGTTTTGTGTATTTAACTAAGCTATAGCAGTTTGAAAAAAAAAGTGCGAAGCTAACTTACTATACTAGAAAAATATAAACAAACATTATAGACTCCTTCTTATGTGTCAGGTTCATTATTATCGCCAGAAAGCATGAGATTAGAAACCTTTTTATATGCGCTTATATGATTGATCACCCTAAAACTGTTAACTGTTGCTTGTTCTAGTGATAGGACTAATAGTCAAATTTTATAGAAAATCCGTTCATAATTATTTCTGTTAAAGAAAGGAAGAAAAAGTATAGCATGATAACTGGTATAAAAATTGTTATAAAAAATATCTGACCGCTCATTGTACGCATCGAATCCTCAGCATTGCAAATACTAATATTGTAGGCGCAGACGGCCACTCGGCTCCATATTCGCTGCATTGTGTCAATTTCTTCACGTTGCTGTTAAAAGAAAATAAATAATCTCTCATACCATAAAATGAAACCTGTTTCTAAATCCAAAAGTATGAAAGAGATGCAGCTTAACTGAGTATATATATGTTTTTTCTAACCATTAACTTTTCCTGACCACATATGGACTCATGACTTTAATAGAAATCGAGTAACTAGAGAAACCTTTGTAATTACAGAGCTGTTATAGTATGTAGGATAAAACTGCTATCAAAATTCCATTTCAATTTTCTACGTAAATAAAGATTTTATGGGCTATTATTTTTTATTTAATTCTACACGATAAAATGTGTCTGATTGATAGTGTGTACTGTTAAGATTTTCGCTCATTTTTATTAAAGTTGACTAACTGTTAAGATAACAAATAATCACGAAAAATATGTGTAGTATTAAATGTATACTTAAAAAGTATTAAATGAGAGTAATATATATATATGTATCGGATAAGTAATATAAGAAAATGGCAAAAATATATTAGGATATAGAATCAGCACTTAAAGTACGAAATATAGATGTAGGAGAATAACAGTTATCTAAAGAAATATTAGAATGAAGACGGAAAATTATATAACACTTAGATGTACTTAGACGAGAAACCAATTAGCGCCTTCGTAAAAAACGAGTATAACATAAACTGCTTTTATAAATTCTAAATATATACCTCATTAAATATACGTATTTCTTATAAATAAAAAAATTATAGCAACGATTTTTTGGTTAGAATCTTACCTTACTTTGAGGCATCAGGACATTAGTTCCACGATCTCGTATGATTCTAACTTTTCTTGCTAACTTGGCGTCATCTGTGGTGTGGACTGAATTTAAATATTTTGTCTTCAATATCGTCCAATATTGCTTTTTTATTTCATCTTCTTCAGCTGCGATCCTAACCTGAAATTTCAGATATATATGTTTGATGCATTATAGAGGTATCTATAAAAGGATTGTGTAACTAATATACTATCGATATCATTTAATAAACAATATTTATTATCACCAAAACAAAAATTCTCTACTTCTTTGAATTTCTTTAGTACTACTTTTAGCATGTTTATAAAAGTTACAGTCAACATATAAATTCTCCGCAAGCAATACAATAATAAAAAGGTATTAAGTATGTGAATTACCATTCTAGTTTTCTTAGTTTCACTATTGATATCAGTAACATAATCCCATAACGACTCCTGTGATGTTTTGCAAATCTCTAAACTCAATTTATCCATTTCTGTCATAAATGTTTCCATTGATACATTTCCATGTTCTAAATTACCGATTTGACTTTTAAAATTTTCAACAACCTCGTCGCCTTTCAGTATTACTGTATTTGGGTCTAGGACTGTTTTCATTGCTTCATCGAGATACTTTTTATCTTCAACGTCACCTTCCACTTCATGACCACTTTCATCTGATTGATCTGTCTTATTGAATGTCACTCCTTTTTCATCTGCAGACATTTCAGAGGTCGGGTTGTTTGAAAACTGCATGCCATTCCCAATGGACACGATTCCCAAGCATATTAATGTCTGAAACGTTTTTTTTTGACAGATAATTGAAACTATATCAAATAATTGGTGATTTGATGGCATGATATAATGTAATGCGGCACCTATAACCCAAACAATATGAACCATTGTCATAACAGGTTCTTAAAATAGGAGTACAAAGAGTGGAATTATAGTCATTGAATATAATGTTTCGCAGCAGTTAAGAACTGGGTGTCAACCACTGCCTGACCTTTAGGTTATGACTATTCAGTATTTATTGTACTTACATCCATTCTACATTATTCTAGATTCATTAGAATAATAGTAGTGTGACACTGCAAGTAATGTTTGAAATAAGAGATCTGACATGTAATAGTATGATAACAATACAGTAGTTCAAGGCGGAATTATTAAATAATGATTACATCCTTTGTATAGTAACTCCCGTGTATTATCTTATACCTATCAAGATTTATCATACATACTTTGCATACAGGCAGAGGCTGCTTTAACAATATATACCTTTCCTAATTTTCCTTTAATTTAGTACGTATGTCGTGTTTATTACACATTATAATAGGTAGTAGTAGGTATCTAATAAATTGTTATACGGACAAACCAGTGAACGTAATAAACGACATTCCATGCTCAATACGTAATGAATCTTATTCCTAAAGTAGGTTTCTAAATAGGTACTTAAATAATACATGCCAATCTAACAGGATAAATAATTATTGAAAAAAAAGTCCAAGATCCGTAGGTAATGTCTTAATTCAAACCTTATACAATCAATATAATAAAAATGATATTTATTAAAACAAATAAGATGAAAACTATTTAAGAAAAGCGTTAAATCATAAATTTTGTATGGGAAGCTGTTTTGGGTATTCATCTCGTAACATTTATATAAATTGTTAGTAAGCCAAAAATTTATGTATCTTAAGTTAGGTAAAAATTAATAAAAACAATCCAATATTCATTTAAATTATTTATATGAATATATTGAATACATACTTGTGTCAGCATCATGTTCCTCTAAATATTCACTGTAACTATAAGATCACGAAATAACAAGCTACATTTTCAATCATCAGTCCATATAAATCGTAACGTCGTATAACAACCAACCAACAGAACTCAAGCACCGTTCCTGACTTAATGTTTGTGAATAATGCCTGATGTTAGTAGTTTTGTGTACTTTTTTTAATCGAAACAATCGAACGTCGGGTTTGTTTTGAAAACGTGTAACGTACGGGTCGACCGGACCGCATGCGCCGGCGCATTGTTCTGTGATACAGAAGCGTTTCAATTCAAACTGTCAGGATGTTCACGTGCGACCGGAAGCCGTTCTAATGCTGACACCTTATTATCATCCAATGTACAATATCGATCAATATTAAAAACATGGACTATCATGCTTTCTTAAACAATAATAATTGCATCCGTCCTCATTCCTTCAGCACGCTGATAAGGGAAATAATAAACTGAATGTCGTTAACGTTTTATTGCATTTGTCGGTAATGAAGTGAACTGTAATATTTATTGCTTTTTTAATACTGATGCCAACATGCTCGCTCCTTTTTTATCGATTTCTTCGTATCCATAAGGTTCTAATGTCTTCTTTGTTCTTTGAAACCATTTATTAACGTTCTCATGGTCACTGAAGTCGTAGCCAAACGCCTGAAAAAAAAATTCGACGTATTGAAATACACTATCACGAAAAACACTTAAGAAGCACAAAGTAATAATACAAATCTATGATAGTGAATTATATTAAAACTTGTGGGATTGTTTAAAATAGTGGACATTTTATTATTATTCCGAATTTATTTCAGCTGTAACATTTTCTTAAATGGGCAGTTATCATATATTCAACTAAATTGGATTATTAAGAAAATCTAAATATTAATTAATAGACAGATTTTTTGCTGTTAATATTATGATCTATCAAGAAAACCAAAAAAATATATATGATCTATGAAAAACCGATCTTTCCCAAATATTACTTACCTCCAAATTGCTGAAAGTAACAATAATTGATATATCTGCTAAGGTTATATTATCGCCTGCAACAAACGCCCGTCCATCCAACATAGTATTCATCCAGCCAATTGCTTCGTTCAGCTTCTTTGCTGCTTCCTCATCATACTTTTCCCCATGGAACAACATACGACCCTAAAAATATTGGTTAGTCTTACTATCAACAATGAGAAAGAACGTAACATAATTAAAAAAATATATTAAATATAGAAATTATAAAAACAGATTTGAAAGTTTTACAAATTGAATGATATATTTGATTTTGTAGTCATTTAGATGTTGAACATACGAATATGGCTAAGGCACTTTGAACCTGAAAACCCTTAAATAAAGCATAACATACAAATCTAGAGCTATATTGAATGTGTATTGAAAGTAAAATGCAACATTATAACTTCTTATTTCACAATTATATCACTTACGTATAAGTTTAAAAAGCGATTAAACAGAGTCCCAAGATCAAAATTAAGTCGCTGATCGACGAGCGCTCTTGAGCGAGGATTTTTTGGATAAAGGGAGTCATCACGACCATACGCATTAGCCAAATAAGTCATGATAGCGCGGCTGAAACATCAAAAATATGAATGCTTAAAATAAGTCACTCAATTTATTTTGAAGAAGTAATTTACAAGTGTAAGTAATCTTACCTTTCCCATAAAATAAAACCACTGTCATCCATAGTTGGGATTGTATGTTGAGGGTTCATCTGAAACAGGCAATATAGGCAATGAAAAACAAAATTTATTTAAATGATTACGAACCGTTTAATGTGTTTAGTTCTTATTAAACCTTATGGATTTTTATCTACTAACTAGTGGTTGCCCAGTGGTCGAAATTCGACCATAAATGAAAGACAAAAGAAAAAACTTGACCATTGAGTAAGTATGTATGTATGTCTATGTATGTACAAGTACTTGTGTATGTATGTGTCTGTGAAATGCATGGTAGTGTGTGTAATGTTTTATTTCTTGATTTAATGTTTTTGTAAGCATTATTATTGAAAAAATCTGAGCGTTCTGCACTTATCTTACACATAAACTATAAGTGTGCCAAATGTTATGCTCCTGCGTCCACGCAAATTTCGTAAAAAGGGGTCCAAGGATTTTGCATTACGTATTAATACATAGATTAAACAAAAACAAACCTTGAGGAACTCCGGTGTCATATGTTGTCCTTCCATAATGTTGGTGATAACCAGATCTAAGTCTATGCCAAGAGCCCGAGCTGTCATCATAACAGCTCGGCAAGGTGGTGACGGCGGCAAATAATACAGTTTGATAGGTTGACTCGGCATTTTGCTACCCTTGGATCTTGCTGCTGCGTTGCTAAAATACATAACGACCTAAAGTCACAAACTAGCAATTCTATTTCTTTTTTTATGTATTGTAACGACGCATTTATCTAATGTTAAATGCTTAATAACATCAGAAACAATAAAGGAAGAGTATAACTAAAAAATATACCAAGTAATAATAATTTAATAACACAGGAGTATTTAAATGAAACTTATATTTTTCGGATAAACTACGCGTGCTTTAAAACTACATACTCCCGACGTTTCGTTTAGTTTTCAACAACCGTGATCACATCTCGTATGCCTATAGTATATCCGAAAAATATTAGTTTAATTTAAATAAATAAAACTCGCCTAAATCTTAGATCTCATAAAAACAGAAGTAGGTAAAAAAAATAAAGAACTCTCCCAAACAATATTGCACTATTTTTGAGTTACCAATTTAATAAAATCAAAAGTTTGAAAAGTGCTTTTATTTACCATTTTTAAGTTTTACTCTTACTGCTAATAGCGTGATCTACATAGAATAGTACGAAGTATACTTAGAAAATAAAATAATAAAAAAAACGTGCTAGCCAAGTTGGTGTCATTAACTAGTGCAATACAGTGCTGTCGATTCTGAAATACTTTAATTATTTGCAAAAACCATTAAAAGACTACAATATATACACAAATATGTATGTAAAGGTCCTTTTTATATGGTGTCAAAGAAAGGACTAAAATATCTCTCCTAACCCTCTATTGAAATAACAGAGTAAGTATATTATACTTTTAGCATGTTCCGTTTAAGTGCATGTGTTAATTTAAAGATATCAGTTAAAATAATAGTATGTGATATTACTAATTTTAAAAATATATATATTTTTTATTCCATTGTGATGTCTGCTATTTGCATAATATTAGTAGAACTATAAAATAGCCGCCACCCAATCCAATAAAGTAATTTTAAAACTTACCATTTCGCTACGATTAAAACAATACATGTAATTACTAAGAGCAATTTTGTCATTGTGTGGGATGGTGATAACTGAATTAAAAAGAAATATAGGATTTTTTATAAATTTTATTTTCTATCTAACTCCCTAATCACTAATGTATTAAAAAAAATAAAGTTTATCTAATATCAAAATGAACCAATACATGTAATTTAAAATTTTAAAAAATTCAATATCCAATTAGTTCATCACTCACTCAACTAATTGAATTTTTTCCACAACCGTTTTGTCCATACATTGCCCCAGATTGACCAAAATTTAATCAAATTATGCCAAAAATTTGAAACTTAAATACACATTACTTAATATCATAAATGTCAGAAGACAATGGACAAGCTGTAAGTAATATGCTTTAGCACTAAAATTTTAACACTGTTTGGGGAAGTAATACTTGCAAAAATTTAATATTTATAACATAAATAGATTTACTTATTACGTTATAGATTGACGTGATTGTTACGTTGACAATATTCTAGTAACTTTGACGTTCAGGCAACTAGTGAACGCGCCTGTTTTATACTATTTGTATTATGTTTGCTAGCGGGGGTCATGGCAACGGTGGGTGAAACTGAAAATTACCACATATGATACTTTTTCATGGTCACCCATGTTATAACCTAATATTACGTCCAAACTATGTATAGTAGACGACTTTACCTGAATAGTATTAATAAACAATTTGAACAAAACAAATTTAAATATTACATAATTTTTATTAATTGTAATTTGTATTCATACAAAGAAGAGTATTTTTTCAGCGAGAGCAATATATCGTCCAATACTTTTGTCTTATAAACGTGTCACGGTTGGGGCCTTCCACAGGTTGTATTTTTTACCTAATTATTCAGAACACACGTCTCTATGAGCACAAAATTCTTAAGCAAATAAACTAGAAATACGACGAAAACAGTTGGATAAATTTAAACCCACAACTACTTTCACACGTCTCCTAAATATCAATTCACATTCCTTACTTTTAATAACTTTTCTTCCTATTCTTCCTATTTTTGACTCACAACCAGATCTACCAATTCCTTTCTCCTGTTTATTCATCTTGCTATCATTTATTCATTTCAAATACTAGTTTTTCTTGAATAACCACATCATAGATACGATTTCCCAGGTCCTAATTTTTATCTATTATTATTGTATTATAAACATTATATCTCAAAGGAGATAGTTCATTAGTTTTTAACATGTTAACTTACCTACAGATTGACAGGTACACAAAACAATAGAAGCAAAACAACAAAAATATCAATAGATTCATGTCACACCAATTCATGACCACTTAAAGAAGATGTCTATGTAATTAGGGATGAACAAAAAAAACATGAATTATGCAGGCAATAACTTTAATTAGTTAACATTTCTTAGGGGCCGTTCTATAATATTTAACTGAGTTAGCATTATGTTTCAATCATTTCAATTGAAAGCAAATTGAAATTAAATTTATTAAAAAATTAATGTTAGGTACAGGTAAGTCCTGAAGAGTCTTTGTTTCTAATACAGTTTATTCCTAGTTGGGATATCAAAAAAAACATCTAAAGACCTGGTAACCCTTTTTTTAACAACTTTAAAAGGTTTAAATAAAGTGTTGCCAGATCATTTGACGATCGGTATAGGTAAATAAAATGCTCGCTATTGATCAGAAAATCGAAATTATGTTTATGTTTATATATTGTAAATAAAATATAGTTAATTTAATTGAATAATTTCGCAAGTTTAATAGTTGTATTTTTGTTTTGAAAGAAATCTACATAGAATGCATAATATATTATGAGGTATAAAAAAATATCAAAGATATTTATTCTAAGAAATCGTTAAAGTAATTAAGAATAAAAAAAATATATATTTTTTAATTTTTCATTAAAACTCTTTTTATAAGCTTCGATGTTTGAAAAATAAATCGTATTTTTTTTTCTATTGATCTTTATCAAAGAATTTTTGCCTTTAAAGTTTATTTATTAGAAAACAAAATAAATTAAGCATTCATATTTAAGATCGACACAAATTTTGCCTTAAATAGTTGAAAGCCAAGGTTAAAGCCATCTTTCCAATTAATATGCGACCGTCGATGTTTTTTCGTGTTATATAAAAAAGAATTGCTGATGTACAGTAAGAGCAGTTTTGAGTTAATAAAGAATTGAATCACCCGAGATAAAGGTTCTTACAGACTGCAACTAATTTATATAAACAACAAACGGATGGCGTTAATATAGAGGTCGATAGAAAGTCAGTTAATACATTATCGTTTATATTTACTGGGTAACTTATCATTTCGTTTATATTTTATTGTTATTGTTATTGAGAATAGCAATTAAAAACTTCAGACAAATACCTTATTAAGGATAATCACTGTTATCTATAGCTTTATACTGATATTACTAATATGAAAAGATAACTATTTTATTAACAATAATGCATGTACAAGCAATTTAACCGTCATTTACTTATTAAGAAGACTAAATAATCTTGACATAAATGAAATTAAATAAGCATATTTCTTGAATTGAAATTTTAACTTCTCTAGTGAAATAAAACAGTAAAACAAGGTATGAATAATTTTCAAAATAATTGATTTTTATTTTACATTATTAAGAGATAGCCTTAAGGAGATTGCACTTGTAAAAATTACAAATAAATTTATTAAACATAATTTGGCACATATTTCACTTATCATCTAAAACCTCCACTGTAGATGCACTACTGGCGTTATCATTACTTTTTTCTTCTATTTGTTCGTTACTAGAATCTCCTTCAATATTTTTCTTAGCTAAATTCACATCATTTGTTTCTGTTTTGATGGTGTTAATGCGTTCTCGATTGTCATCCGTCTGTTGGCCGTCGCTTTGGGTTATCTTCATCTTCTTACTTTTAGAATTACCCATTTTTTGATCCCGATTCGTGTCCTGAACACAGCTAATCTCATGTAAGGCTTAGTACTTTGTGGCTTAATGCAACACACCAGATAAAGTCTTGATAACGGTTGAATGCAATAAACAATGCTTGGCAGATGACGTGGTGATAAGAGTACCATGCACATACAAAGCAAAATCGCAACTGCTGTGAATACTTTTGTTAAAACATATGGTATCACGCAGTTCTTAAGATAAGACGGCAATGACACAGCCCGCATACATATAACTTTCAACCGTTGTTTTTGTTATTTACTTTGTCGGCACTAAAACAATTATTTGTCTGGAGATTCAAGTTCACTATTATTTTTGTTATTGTTGACTCCTTTTAAGGTTATTTGTTTTATAATGTAGATTTAAAATACATCACTTATTATTTATTGTACCGTTTCTGAATTTGTAACACGATATTAACCACACTTTAATTCGCAAACACTGTTCGTCTGTCATGGTTCATTCTCAGTATTATCTCTGAGTCATTAGGACGAAAATAATTTGCTACGGAGTGACATCATACACAAGGTTATCTTAACTTGTGGAACAACTTTAACGCTTACGCTATATATGCAGGTCAGAGTAAAACACCCTTTTAAACAGCAAAACCATAAAAGGAAATTTTCGTTTTAAAGTATATGCAAAATACTATGTAGTTCTACAAAATATTTAAAGTGTATTCTTAGTTAGCTTACGACGGTCATCTTTGATCCCATTTTTTATTTAATTACAACTTTTATTAATGGATAAGGATTAGATAGCAGGAGATATATATAAAAAAATGAAAAGTAAATAGCATAATCTATTGGTCACGCTATTTGGATGGTCCAGAAAATTAATATCCTAAAAAATGTACAATCGCATTAAACAAATTGATTGCAATTGAAATAAAAGAAAAATAATGAAATACTTTATAAAAAAAATATTAATAATCACTTTTATGACAATTTGGTAAGAATTAAATAAAACTAATTTCTTAAACTAAGCCTCATAATTTTGGAGTAATCTATATTTGTTGATTGCTGTTTTCACAAATTCTGCTGCTCTTTTCAATTTGTTTATGGTCATAAAGGAACCTAATTCTGTTTTGTCTAAAATTGTCTCGACATTGAAATATTTGCAAAGCGAGGCCAAATTGTAAAAACCGAATAAGGAAAAGATTAAGGTTGGTATGATGGTGATGATATAAACAGATATTCTCTTCAGACATCCCACAGCACTCTGTAAGCAAACATAAAATTTAAAAAAAAATCTATAGCCCTCTTACATAAAGCGAAAATATTGCTCTACCTAAAAAAGAACATGGTTGTTATTATATAAATATTTAAATAAATACATACCAACACTAAAGAACCAAGAAAACTTAACGGAGATTCCACAACGGCTTCAGTTTCGACACTAGGTATCACCTGTCCTAAACTCACAGCAGTTTGGATTTCGGGCTTGGATGATTGTGAAACATTTAAAGGATTAAGTTCTTGATACGGATAAGGGAGAGGAGTAGGCTGAAATACAAAAAACAGTATGAAATGTTGATCCAATTTTCGTTAATTTTCGTAATATCTAAAAGCAACTAATGAAAGTATAATAATTAACATTTAAAAGCAGTGAGCTGTTTGAATAATCGTTAAATTAGCGTTTATGTTTGAATAAGCGGCTTTTATATGAAAGGATAATCAGTCGCTCAATTTACTTGTCTAACTACCGGAAAAAGCACGTACATTTTGTAAGCACAAAAATTACGCTTAATAAAATGTAAACCTAACAGCCTTTTAGTAACGACTAACATGAAATAAAATTAACAGACTGTTAGAACCTATTTTTTTTTCAATTTATAGCTGGACATAGACATCACTTTCTAGTTCTCTTTTTTAACTTCATCTTTATAAGTTCTAAGTAATAAAATTAGTTTAAGATTTAAGAACCACTGACATCCTCAAATTCCACTAGATTATTGTTGATGTACGCATATTGTTTTGAGAAAGCGGCAGATAATATGGAAGCGATGAATATGATCTTCAACATCTAAAATGTAAGTATTATATTAATTTTATACATAACATCTTTATTACAACACATTTTATTATGTAAATGATTTCACTTACCTTTTTTATTTAGTAAATAATTATTTTAATTCTATGATTTATGTGTAATATATTTTAAAGTTTAACACTTGAATTAACATAATTATCACCGAGGATCACCTTAAATACATCACAAATATTTTTAATGGTGTAATTTACTAATTACATACATTTATTTAAATACTTGGAAAGTTAAATTGTGCATAAAACGTTGATTAGTTTTAACGTAACTAAGAAGTGACCAATATAATGTGTGCAGAGTGCTCAGTCCAAGTTGGCTTCTTCACGCTTCATAACGAGTGTTAACATTTTTCGACGAAAACTTAGACAAAGTATAGAAACCTACAAACAAAATTTAAAAAGCGCTTATAAAAAAATGCACCGTTTTAAAAACTTTTCAGTATTTTTATTTTGCACCAAACGAGAGAATATGTTTACTGAGATTAGATAGTTTAGTTTCATTAGAATCATTTAGATTTAGCTCGTTTCTCTTCATTAATAAAAAAAAACACAAATAAAATATGCATTATCAATAATAATGTGAGATTCAAAAGCTCTCTTCCAAACCCATCAAGAGCAGCTTATTAATATTAAGGACTCTCTTATTTGATCACAAATATATATTTAATAAAATTACATTAAAGGTGATTTAAAATACAAAATTCATGTGAAATGTAAACTTA